>CAUYLG010023693.1:0-64917 GCA_963573385.1 Cacajao melanocephalus | reverse complement strand
GGATCAATGCAACCAGAAAAGCTAACTATCTTAAATACATATGCACCCCAATACTGGCATACCCAGATTCATAAAACAAGTTCTTAGAGACCTATAAAAAGACTGAAACTCCCACACAATAACAGTGGAAGACTTTAACACCCCACTGTCAATATTAGACAAATCAAGGAGACAGACGATTAACAAGGAATATATTCAGGACTTGAACTCAGCTCTGGACCAAGTGGACCTAATAGACATCTATGGAACTCTCCACCCCAAATCAACAGAATATACATTTTTCACAGCACCACATAGCACTTATTCTAAAATTGACCACATAATTGGAAATAAAACACTCCTCAGCAAAGGCAAAAGAACGGAAGTCATAGCAGACAGTCTCTCAGATGACAGTACAATCAAATTAGAACTCAGGATTGAGAGACTCACTCAAAACTACGTAACTACATGGAAACTGAAGAACCTGTTCCTGAGTGACTACTGAGTAAATAATGAAATTCAGGCAGAAATAAAGAAGTTCTTTGAAACCAATGGGAACAGAGACAATGTACCAGAATCTTTGAGACACAGCTAAAGCAGTGTTAAGAGAGAAAGTTATAGCACTAAATGCCCACATCCTAAAGCGGGAAAGATCTAAAATCAACACCTAACATCACAATTAAAATAACTACAGAAGCAAGAGCAAACGAATTCAAAAGCTAGCCGAAGACAAGAAATAACTAAGATCAGAGAAGAACTGAAGGAGATAGAGATGAGAAAATCCCTTCAAAAAGTCAATAAATCCAGGAGCTTGTTTTTTGAATAGATTGACTAAATAGACCACTACCCAAGTAAATAAAGAAGAGAAGACAGAAGAATCAAATAGACATAATAAAAGATGATAAAGGGGATATCACCACTGATCCCACAGAAATTCAAACTACCATCAGAGAATACTATAAACACCTCTATGCAAATAAACTAGAAAATCTAGGAGAGATGGATAAATTCCTGGACACATATAACCTTACAAGACTAAACCAAGAAGAAGCTGAATCCCTGAGTAGACGAATAACAAGTTCTGAAATTGAGGCAGTAACTAATAGTCTACCAACATAAAAATCACAGGACCAGATGGATTCACAGCCGATTTCTACCAGAGGTACAAAGAGGAGCTGCTACCATTCCGTCTGAAATTATTCCAAATAATAGAAAAAGAGGGACTCCTCCCAAACTCATTTTATGAGGCCTGCATTTTCCTGATACCAAAACCTGGCAGAGACACAACTAAAATGGAAAATTTCAGATGAATATCCCTGACGAACATTGATGTGAAAATGGTCAATAAAATACTGACAAACTGAATCCACCTCAAAGAGCTTATCCACCATGATCAAGTCAGTTTCATCCCTTGGATGGAAGGCTGATTCAACATATGGAAATAAATAAACATAATCCATTACACGAACAGAACCAATGACAAAAACCACATGATTATCTCAATAGAAGCAGAAAGGCCTTTGATAAAATTCAATACCCCTTCATGC
The DNA here is from genome assembly GCA_963573385.1 of Cacajao melanocephalus. Lineage (NCBI taxonomy): Eukaryota > Metazoa > Chordata > Mammalia > Primates > Pitheciidae > Cacajao > Cacajao melanocephalus. The sequence goes on along the minus strand of CAUYLG010023693.1, from coordinate 63,391 downwards.
TAAAAACTCTCAATAAACTAGGTATTGATGGAACATATCTCAGAATAATAAGAGCTATTTATGACAAGCCCATAGCCAACATATTATTGAATGGGAAAAAGCTGGAAGCATTCCCTTTGAAAACTGTGCCGCAAGACAAGGATGCCTTCTCTCATCACTCCTATTCAACCTAGTATTGTAAGTTCTGGCCAGAGCAATCAGACAAGAGAAAGAAATAAAGGGTATTCAAATAGGAAGAAAGGAAGTCAAATTGTCTCTGTTTGCGAATGACATGATTGCATATTTAGAAAACCCCATCGTCTTAGCCCCAAAATTCCTTAAGCTGATAAGCAAATTCAGCAAAGTCTCAGCATAAAATATCAATGCACAAAACTCACAAACAGTTTTATACATCAAAAATAGAGATGCAGAGAGCCAAATCATGAGTAAACTCCCATTCACAATTGCTACAAAGAGAATAAAATGCCTAGGAATATAACTTACAAGGGATGGGAAGGACCTCTTCAAGGAGAACTACAAACCACTCCTCAGGGAAATCAGAGAGGACATAAACAAATTGAGAAACATTCCATGCTCATGGATAGGAAGAATCAGTATTGTGAAAATGGCCATGGTGCCCAAGATAATTTATATTCAATGCTACACCCATTAAGCTACCATTGACTTTCTTCACATAACTAGAAAAAACTACTTTAAATTTCATATGGAACAACAACAACAAAAAAGGCCTGTATATTTAAGACAATTCTAAGCAAAAAGAACAAAGCTGGAGGCATCATACTACCTGACTTAAAACTATACAAGGCTACAGTAACCAAAACAGCATGGTTCTGGTACTGAAACAGATATATAGACCAATGGAAAAGAACAGAGGCGTCAGAAATAGCACCGCACATCTACAACCATCTGATCTTTAACAAACCTGAAAAAAACAAGCAATGAGAAAAGGATTCCCTGTTTAATAAATGGTGCTGGGAATACTGGCTACGCATATGCAGAAATCAGAAACTGGACCCCTTCCTTATATCTTATAAAAAAATTAACTCAAGATGGATTAAAGACTTAAGTATAAGACCTAAAATCATAAAAATCCTAGAAGAAAACCTAGGCAATACCATGCAGGACATAGTTATTGGCAAAGACTCCATGACTAAAACACTGAAAGCAATTACAACAAAAGTCAAAATGGACAAATGGAATCTAATTAAAGAAAAGAGCTTCTGCACAGCAAAAGAAACTGTCATTGTCATCAGAGTGAACAGCCAACCTACAGAATGGGAGAAAATTTTCTCAATCTATCCATCTGACAAAGGGCTAATATCCAGAATCTACAAGGAACTTAAACAAATTTACAAGAAAAGAATAACCCCATCAAAAGGTGAGTAAAGGACACGAACAGACACTTCTCAAAAGAAGACATTTACATGGCCAACAAACATAGGAAAACAAATCTCATCATCATTGGTCATTAGAGAAATGCAAATCAAAACCCCATTGAGATACCTCACACCAGTTACAATGGCGATCATTAAAAAGTCAGAAGACAACAGATCCTGGAGAGGCTGTGGAGAAATAGGAACTCTTCTACACTGTTGGTGAGAGTGTAAATTAGTTCAACCATTGTGGAAGAAAGTGTGGTGATTCCTCAAGGATCTAGAATTGGAAATACCATTTGACCCAGCAATCCCATTACTGGATATATACCAAGAGGATTATAAATTATTCTACTACAAAGACACATGCACATGTATGTTTATTGCTGCACTGTTTATGATAGCAAAGACTTGGAACCACCCTGAATGCCCATCAATAATAGACAGCATAAAGAAAATGTGGCACATATACAACATGGAATACTACGCAGCCATGAAAAATGAGTTCATGTCCTTTGCAGGGACAATTAAGCTGGATACCACCATTCTCAGCAAACTAGCACAGGAACAGAAAACCAAACACCACATGTTCTCACTCATAAATGAGAGTTGTACAATTAGAAGTATGGACACAGGGAGGGAAACATCACACACCAGGGCCTGTTGGGGACTGGGTGGCAAGGGGAGGGATAGCATTAGGACAAATACCTAATACATTTGGGGCTTCTAACCTTAATGACAGGTTGATAGGTGTTGCAAACCACCATGGCACATGTAAACCTATGTAACAAACTTTCATGTTCTAAACATGTATCCTAGAACTTAAAAAGAAAAATATCCACATGCACAAAACTAAACATGTAGATTTTGTGATTGATACCTTTCAAGGTTTTATTTTGATGAGCTGTTATAAGAGCACACCTCTCAGCTACTGTGAAATAAGCACAGGAAATGCAACATAATGATAAGGATCTAAATGCCATAATGGTTATTCTTATGCACCTAAATTATGTAGTCACTAGTCATTCATAGAGTCCATATTCTCACATGGCAAACCACAATTGAGAAGCTAGAAGGACTTGTTTCCAAGGTATAAGATGAATAACTTCAGGGCTGTAATGATTGAATTACTGGGCTCAGCACCACCTCCTTCAGTTATCAGAGGAGTTGAGGTGAAGGCACAGTCAAATACAATCAGCCTTCTGAAAATTAAATATATGTGAAAAATTACTGACCACAAAGCAGTCTGCTGTGTATGTATTATATAGTTATTGACTTAGACTAGTGAAATTCTTTTTAGTGACACAATAGCTCTCTTGTTGCAAAAATTGCATTTTGCTACAATCATCTTCCAGTGGAGAGCTGTAATTCTGTCCTAAATTTTAAAATGTCGTCTTGGAAATGTTGTTATTACTTCTGTATATACTAGTTACAACTAATTCCAACAACATTACAATGACACAATGGCTATATCCACATGGTTCTAATATCTACAAATAAATAAAAGTTCTTGATTAATGATTCATGCAGCTAGATATTTAATTTCCAAATATTTCTTGTAAAAATGAAGATAATTGATATTTTATTTTATTTTTCATCACTTGAACACAACCTAAAAAAATTAAAACCTCATAACAAACAGACATGATATAATTTTTATTTAAGTGATTGCTAAGAAAGGATTTCAGGACTATATTGGTAGTAAAATCTAGAGAGTAAAGGCCTGTCTTCTGGTGTTGCTAGAAGCCACTCTCATTTGGTGGGAAATCAAATTTTATATTCCTATATATATTTTTTCCTTTTTATTTAAACAAGTATTGTATTTGAATAGAAAATATCCAATGCACAATTATTCTCAATGTAAAATTATTTAAAATAAATACTGAAATATTAAAATGTAAAACATTTTAATGTATAACATTTATTTTTAAATATTGAATATTTAAAATTTAATATTTAAATATGTTAAATGTATTTTCTATATTAAAACAATTCCATAAGCTCTTGACCCATTTTCTAAGAGAACAAATATATTTAATGATGTTTTCCTCTTACTTTGTGCTGATTATGGGATTATGGCTCTTTAACTTAATTCTCCTCTTTTCAAATTGACCTGCTAACCTAAAAGATGTGGCAACAAATGGCATATTACTTTCAACAGAAAAGATTTTAATTGTATATTTTTACTAAATCATCATCAAACTATCTGATCATTTTGAAAGTAAACATATAGAAAAAACTGACTCTGTCCTTGTTATTTTTTATTTTGAATTCAACTTTCAGAGCTTTACTCTACACTAATTTGTCTCAAAATGGCTGATGGCAATAGGCTATATCATTTAGTCCCCTTTTCCTTTGGCTTCCAATTAGATTTGATTAATTCAACCAAATTTCTTAGCATGGACGCTATTTACATTTTTAGCTGAATAATTATTTTTTGGGTGGTGGGGATGGGAGGTGGTTTACTCCGTGCATTGTCGGATGTTTATCAGTGCCACTGTCCTCAATCCATTAGATGCCAATGCTCTCATTCCCCCATTTGTGCAATTAGAAACGTCTCCAGACATTCCCAAATGTATCCAATGTGAATCACTGGATTAACAAATGGAAGCAGTGAAGAGAAGCGGTCTATTGAAAATATCCTAGCCCTTGCCAGGCAATAGCTTTGCCAGAAGGTTCATTTGTGGCTTCCATTTGGAGGTCCTCTTCCTAGGCTATGTTTCTCTCTGGGTTCCTGTTAACAGTATTCCCGCCCCTTACCACCGCAATTCTAAGGTGGTAACAGCTTCCCACTGTTGCTATTCTCTGGGTGATTCACCGGGATTCCTTAAACCCCCACATTCCTGTAAATAGTTCCTTTATTAAATGCTCTTCAACTAAATCCTGTGAAAGAGCCACCTATTTCCTGCTGAATTCTCAACTAATACAATATTACCTTTTGGGACGAAGTGTAAGTACAGTATCCTCTTATCACTAATTTCAGATTTATTTCTCTCTCTCTCTTTTAAAATTCACATTCAGTAGAGAAAAGAATAAAAGAGTGCTTTAACATATTTGTAATGCGCTATAATCTGTACCAAGACATCTTCCCAGCTTTATATCTTTTTATCCCAAGAAAATAGCCATCTTTCCATTCCTTATAGATGTGCAAGTGTTCTTGCTCCACATGGTTAATTTTCTCCACTCTGTTATATCCACCTCAAAAGGCTTAGGGTTAATTCCCATGTCCACAGGAGGCTTTTTTATCCCCTCTGGACTACACTGATCTCTTGTTTATCTGAACCTCTAATTGGGGTACAGATAATTGTTATTTTAAACTTAGATATATATGCTACCCACATGGTTTCTTAGCTCCACAGAGGCAGAAATAATTTCCTTTAACTCATTTATCTCCTTCCCAGGATCTAACATAGTACAAGACAAAGATGTTTAATAAGTATTTGTTAAGTTTGTCTTTTAAATGATAGCTGTCTAAATTTCTTTCATTCAGATAAATACTTCTAAAATTATATTGTTTATTTTTCTTGCTGAGCGCACAGATGATATTGATTGCTTTATTCAAAACTTTACTGAGACTACTTAATGTAAACTAAAATTGCCTGTTGAAAAGTTTAAAATGAATGTTGTTGATGGGAAAGTTGAGAAAATCATATTATGAACAGTAGATATAAGACTAAATAAAATTATAATAGCTTTTTAAAAACACATAGCTTAAAATTAGAATACTAATTTCAAATAGCTAGAAGAGAATAATTTGAAGTTTTCTAATATAAAGAAAGGACAAACGTTTAATGTTATAGATATCTCAATTACACTAATTTGATCTTTACTAAATACATGAATGTATTAAGTTATCAACTGTGCCCTGAAAATATGTGAATCTATTATGTATCAGTAGAATAAAATAAAATAGTTTCAAAATAATCATGAATAATTTGGATTACTACTGAACAGAAAAAATAATCTTCTGTCATATTGAATATCAGAGGAAAATTGCTAGAATAGAAAATGTTTAGGTCATAAAGAAGCATTTATTGAATATATATTATAGTCCTAGCATAGTATCCAATAAATGGATTAAACAAAACAAGAAGGTCACTGCTTTTGAAGAATATATAATTTAGGGAAAACTTTAAATACACTAAGTAATATAAACCACTGCATAATACCTAATAGATGTGGTAGTTGATATCTTTAGCGAGGTAACAAACCAATCAGTTGCTGGAACAAAGTATGAGTACAGCCTCTGTGGAAAGAAGATAAAGTTAGAATGAAGATCAAAACTTCACTCATTAGGGTAGATCTCTGATCCTAGAAGGAACTTACTCATACAGATCTGATTTATGCAATGAACACTAAAGTAGAAATGCTCTGCTTACGTGGCTCGGGGAGCTTAAAAGCAAATCACAGTCTTGTGGAGCACCTAGACAAAGCCTCAAGATTAATTCTAGACACTACCTACTAATAAATACAAAGCTGCTAATACGTTCAGGTATGATCTGGGTTAGTCCAGAAGCTGTGGTGTGAATTAGTTTAGACATGAGGTTGGCTGAAGTTGAACTTAAAGACAGAAACCAAAATTAGTTTAATCACTCATTCTTTTATTCACATATTTAACTTTTATCAATCAATAATTTGCTAGATGACCAACATTTTTTCAGGCACTTAACTTCAGCATCAAATATTTTGATGCTTACATGCTAATGGATATGGATAAGCATAATTTTTATGTTCACTTCCACAGTGCTCTTCCTATAAGAAAAAATAATTGAAGAAGACCTTGGCTAAAAATGTCATATTTAAATTTTTGATCTGGCCATAATTTGCTCCTGATTAATCTGTGATTTCCGTTTACCTTTCATTATGCTTTTGAGTTCTGAGGACTATATGAAGTCACTGGAAAACTCTAAAATAAGGAAAATTTGGGTTTTGATGCTGTTTATTGCCATTTTAGAGGATCCTTGTCTTTATTTCCCATTGAGGTGTTTTCCACTAGGAAGCCAGCAAATGTTAAAAACCTTAGACAAATTAAATTTAACAGAGTTTATTTTAGCAAAGAACAATTCATGAGCCAAAAGAAGTTCAGTGAACTCTATCCAGAAGCATGAGCAGAGAACTTTTACAAGCCAGACACCAGGCAGAGTAGAGCAATCACCTGATTGGCTACAGCTAGGCATTTGCCTTATTTGGGTGTGGTTTGATGAGGCATTTACCTTATTTGGTCGTGATCTGATCAGTTGGCTTTCTAGGATTGGATGAATGTTATCTGTCCGTTATTGGAAACCTAGCTAATTAATATATATACACACATATATATCCTCCCAACTTAGGTTTTGATGTGTTTATGTAATAAGTTAGTTACAGAGTTTTTATCGTTGCTGTTGTTATTTTCCCTATGGAAACTCAAGGCATAGAGACAGTCTCAGGCTAATTGCTGATTATTTAATTTAACAATAAGAAATAGAAATATTCCAATATGAGGGTTAAGGGGTATTGGATTTGAATCTTTTTTTTTTCTTTTTCTTTTTATTGTACTTTAGGATTTCAATCTCGAGTCTGTCACTGATAACATATCTTGATACTTAAGTGCCTAGAGAAACAGATGTGGGAACTGAAACAGTTGTTGAGGAGAAATCAGTATGAGTATGTTACTCTGCTCCTCCCAACTTCCTGAGGCTGCTAGACTACCCTGAGAAATCCAGAGATGTCAGGGAAACTTTGGATACCAAGACAAATTTGAATTTTTAACAATAATTTTGTTAAATAGTGAAACATCCTTTTTTTTTTCCACTGTATTAGGAGCTTGAAAGAATGAAAAGGAAAGGAAGACTATTGGGAAGAAAGTGTTTTTCTAGATTTTCCAGGAAGTATTACCTATCTCTTCCTTTTGTTACACACCATACAACTTCATTGAGTTCTGCTTAGCACTGGCATCTCAGAAAAAGTTGGCAATGTATTAACAAAAATGAAAGTCCCATTCTGAAGGTGAAGTTTTCCAGACATGTATTTCGTGGCAAAGGTTACTATCACACGTCCAGGGCTTTGTTTGCCTAGAGCTAATTCCTGTGGTTCCCGTAGTTGGAAGGCAGTCAGAAGAAGTGGGAAAGAAAGATGTTGGTCAAGGCTAACCATTATTCAGAAGTAGCAGCAGCTTCACGTGTTTGAAATCACTTTGTGGTTTTTCCAGTTTGATTTTTATTTTCTGTTGGACTAAACACTTGCCACTCTTGTTTTGAAGTTACGAATAATAAAGAGCAGAATTCCTGGACATCTTATTACTTTAATACCTCATTGTTTAATTAATGTCATCCAGAACTCTTTCAAAAGAAGGAATATATTATAGTAACATTCAGGAAACGTTTACAGTTCCAGGATCCATTGCAGATTTTAAAGAAAACCATCCTTAGAGTTTTGCTTGCTTTAAGGGAAGGTAAAACTTCTTCTTTCAAAGAAGTATTTATAGATAATTCTTAATAAACATGTCAATGAAAGCCTGATATATCTTATGTGAATGTATTACATAGATAACTTCTCCCATCACTAAGTCCTTTTACCAAGATGTCTCCCTTATCAAATAGTTAACTCAAATAGCATGCCCACTGGTGTAGTTGAAGTCATATAGGCAGGTTCATATCTGACCTTATACTCTGTTAGTTATGTGACCTTGAACATATCACCTAACCTTGTGGGCCTTGTTTACTGATTTGTAAATATGTGATTGTTAACAATTATGAAGGGGCTGATTTTTTACCCTAATTGCAAGCTAACACATTAATATGCCTCATTTTCATGGATACTGGCAGAAGACACAAGACTAGTGGGCCCAAGAAAAAGGACATTTTATTGCTCATAGCAATAACAGTAGACAGAAGATCTTCATTTTTTGTGCCTCGTTTCACACAAAGCAATGCAATTAGGAGTATTGAGAATCCAGAGGTAGAAGAGACTTTCATATTAAAATTTACTTTTCCACTATTTTTCTTAAGAACAGTGCATCATGACCATTCCCAGCTTTTGCATTAATCCCTAAATACAGTTTGTCTTGTTCAGTCTTTCCATATTCTTTTGCCAGGGGTGGCCAGAAAATGTGCCTGTTTTTTTCAAACAGGGGAAAGACTTAGAGGGTCTAAATACTTAGAGGGTCTAAATATTTCTTATAAACTTCAAAATTTTTTAATATTCATTATCCAGAGGTACCTGGTTTCTCTAAGCACTAAGAGTTAGTGGATTCTTTGACGTGAAGGTCTTATTTGTCGGCTTGCTCTCTGAACACTCAGATTTTGTTTTTTTACCATCTTCTAAACCGAAGTACCACTTTCCAACCATTTTCTGGCTTCTAGGATTTTATCGATAGAAATGTTTGTTACATCTACTGTCTTTCTTTTTGTCTTTGTACGTTTATGCCTATTTTGTTCCTTCACATTAATTTGAATAAATTTTCAATAGCATGCACAGATTAGGGCAGGCTTAGTGGCTCACGCCTGTAACCTCAGCACTGTTGGAGGCCAAGATGGGCAGATCACCTGAGACCAGGAGTTCAAGACCAGCCTGACCAATGGAGAAACCCATCTCAACTAAAAATACTAAATTAGCTGGGCATGGTGATGCATGCCTATAATTCCAGATACGGGGGAGGCTGAGGCAGGATAATCGCTTGAACCCAGGAGGCGGAGGTTGTGGTAAGCTGAGATTGTACCATTGCACACCAGCATGGGCAACAGAGTGAGACTCTGTCTCAAAAAGAAAAACACAAAGTTTCTACTAACATGAGATCTATGTTCTGAGATATTATGAGCATTTTTCTATTCTTTCCAGTACCAAGGTATGTTTCTAAGTACAAACCTAACACAAGTGGTTCTATGGTATTCAATTGTTTTATCTTAATTTCTTCTTTCTTTTCTAGAGATGAAAACAAAAACAAAAACAAAACAACAACAAAAAAACTTGTTTCTTTTGTTGTAGAGACCTTGTGACACAAATGTATTTTTTTCTAAATTTTTTAAACAGCCATAATTAAAGTATTAAAATATTTAATTGATACATATATATGCACACCCACACACATATTTATACACACACACACATACATACACATACATATATGCACACTGCAATTTCTTCATTCATCAGTGACCATTTAGGTCGTTTTCATGTCTTGGCTATTGTGAGTAATGCTGCAATAAACATGGGAGTACACATATCTCTTCAAACTATTGATTTTGTTTCCTTCAGATATATATCTAGAAGTGAGATTGCTGGGTCATATGGTAGGTTTAATTTTTTGAGGAACCTCTGTACTGTTTTCCATAATGACTCTAAGAATTTGTATCACCACCTTCTTCACAGTGTACAAGGGTTCCCTTTTCTCTATGTTTTTGCAATATTTATTGTCTCTTATCTTTTTGATAGCAGTCACCCTAACAAATGTGAAGTAATAATTCATTGTAGGCTTGACTTAATTTCCTGGTGATTAGTGATGTTGAGTACATATTCATGTACCTGTTGGTCATTTGTGTATTTTCTTTAGAGACATGCCTATTCAAACACTTTCTCCATTTTTAGTTGAATTATTAGTTTTTCTTATTTGTGTGTTTGATTGATTTTTGCTATTGAGTTTTATGAGTTTCTTGCATAAGCTAAATCCTTTTTGGATATATGGCTTGCAGATTGTATTAATGCATTCTTACACTGCTATGAGGAAATATCTGAAATTAGGTAATTTATAAAGGAAACAATTGACTCACAGTTCCACATTGCTGGGGAGGCTTCAGGAAACTTAGAATTATGGTGGAAAGTGAAAGGGAAGCAGGCACCTTCTTTACAAGGTGGCAGGAGGAGAAGTATGAGTGAAGAAGGAACTTGCCAAACACTTATAAAACTGTCAGATCTCATCTCATGAGAACTCACTTACCATCATGAGAACTGCATGGAGGAAGCAGCTCCATGGTCCAATCACCTCCCACCTCTCAAAATATCTGTGATATTATTTGGCTTGTGTCCAAAGCCAAATCTTATCTCAAATTGTAATCGAGGTGTTGAGGAAGGATTACAATTTGAGATGAGATTTGGATGGGGACACGAAGCCAAACCATATCATGGATATCTTCTTTATAAGAGTAAGATAAAATTTCTTTTCTTTTCATTTTGTTGATTGTTTCTTTTGCTGTGCAGAAGCTTTAGTTTGTTATAGTCTCACTTATTTTTGCTTTTATTTCTTGCGCTTTTGATGTATCCAAAAAAATCATTGCAAAGAGCATTGTCAAAAAGCTTTTACCTTATGTTTCTTTTTCCGCTTTTACAGTTTCAGGGCTTACATTTAAGTTTAATCTATTTCAAGTTTATTTTTATGAGTGGTGTACAATAGGCATCTAATTTTGTTTTATTTTATTTTTATTTATACATATATATATATTTTTTATTGCTCTTTAGGTTCTGGAGTACAAGTGAAGAACATGCAGGATTATTAAACAGGTACATACATGGCAATGTGGTTTGCTGCCTCTATCCCCCTGTCACCTATATCTGGCATTTTCTCCCCATGTTTTCCCTCCCCAACCTCCCTACCTCCTATTGTCCCTCCACTATTCCCCCCCAACAGACCCCAATGTGTGATGCTCCCCTCCCTGTGTCCATGTGTTCTCATTGTTCAACACCCACTTATGAGTGAGAACATGTGGTGTTTGATTTTCTGTTCTTGTGGCCGCATAGTATTCCATGGTGTATATGTGCCACATTTTCCTTGTCCAATCTATCATCGATGGGCAGTTGGGTTGGTTCCAGGTCTTTGCTATTGCAAACAGTGCTGCAATGAACATATATGTGCATGTGTCTTTATAATACAAAGATTTATAATCCCTTGGATATATACCCAGTAATGGGATTGCTAGGTCCAATGGAATTTCTATTTCTAGGTCCTTGAGGAATCGACACACTGTCTTCCACAATGGTTGAACTAATTTACACTCTCACCCACAGTGTAAAAGTGTTCCTATTTCTCCACATCCTCTCCAGCATCTGTTGTCTACAGATTTTTTAATGATCACCATTCTAACTGGTGTGAGATGGTATCTCAATGTGGTTTTGATTTGCATTTCTCTAATGACCAGTGATGATGAGCATGTTTTCATATGTTTATAGGTCTCATAAATGTCTTCTTTTGAAAAGTGTCTGCTCATATCCTTCACCCACTTTTGAATGGGTTTGTTTGTTTTTTTCTTGTAAATCTATTTTAGTTCTTTTAGATTCTGCATATTAGTCCTTTGTCAGATGTGTACATTGCAAAACTTTTTACCCATTCTGATGGTTGCCAGTTCACTTGAATGATAGTTTCTTTTGCTGTACAGAAGCTCTGGTGTTTAATTTGATCCCATTTGTCTATTTTGGTTTTGTTGCCAATGCTTTTGGTGTTTTAGTCATGAAGTCGTTGCCTATGCCTATGTCTTAGATGATTTTGATGTTCTAAGACACTTCATTTGCCATTCTGCTTCTGTCTTAAATTATCTCTATTTAATGCCTCTAATTTTTCTTAATCTACTCAAACGCTATAAACCAAATTAATTTCCTTCTCTATTCTACTAAAGCTGCTCTCCTAAAAAACAAAGCCTTTATACTTTTTCCAGTAGCTTTGCTCCATTCACAATTTGCTGTGCCTTGCTTGAAATTTCCTGGAAATTCTATGCTCCAAAAATACACAATTTAAATTGGCAGTCTTTTTTCCTCTCACATTATAAGTAGGCCTTTCCATTGCCCAGGACTAGTTCATTCTTTCTTCCCCCATGTTCCCCTTTGAATATCCTCCTCATTCTCTCTCTTACTTCAGGAAATCTTGAGTTTTCATTTTTCAAAGTTCAGTTCTACAGTCACAACTACCTAAAGGACTTTTAGGCTGCAAAACGAATTGCAGTTCTTGTCATGTTTTGTTTTCTGCACCAACCTAAAAATTCAGCAACAACTGGTGAGCTATTACCAAGTACCGGCACTAAAGTAGATGTTAGAAATAAAACATTGAGCAAGACATACCTTTATGAGGTTTCCAGCAGAGAAGACAGAAATAAGACTAAACAAACCCTGAAGTGTGGCAAGTGCTCTGAAGGAAACAATTAGGGGGCTCATGTGAAGATAATGAGAGAAAAGCTTATCTCATGCAGACTAGTTGCAGAATCCCTCCCTAACGAGCTGAAATTTAACTTTCAGCACCGGTGAGACAAAGAGTATTCTTCTAGTCAAAAGAAGTAACATATGCACACCACCCTGGGCAAAGACTATTTCTTTCCTGGGCAAAGAGAGAAGTACAGCTGATCTAGTAAGTGGGGTGAAGGGAATGGTGTAAGATGAAGTTGGGAGAAAGAGGTGTTATATATTATGCTGAAAAGTTTATGGGAAAGCTACTGAAGTAAAAACCATCTTGTGTTACATTTCCTTTCTACAAAGCAAAAAAAAAAAAAAAAAAAAAAAATCAACAAAATAAAAAGACAACTATGGAACAGAAGAAAACATTTGCAAACCATATCTCCAATAAAGGGTTAATATCCAAAGTATGTAAGTAACTCCCACAACTCAATAGTAAAAAACAAGTAACTTGATTTAAAAATGGGAAAAGAACCTGAAAAGACATTTTCTTTTGCAGAAGACATAGAACAGGTATATGAAAAGGCGGTCAACATCACTAATCATCAGAGAAATGCAAATCAAAATCACAATAAGATATTCTCACTCGTTAGGATGGCTATTATAAAGAAGTCAAAACATAAGTTTTTGTGAGGATATAAAGAACCTAAATTTGGCAGAAATGTAAACTTTTGGCAGAAATGTACATTTTTACTGGCATTGTGGAAAACTATGGAGATTCCTCAACAAAATAAAAATGTAACTTATCATATAATCCAGCAATCTCATTTCTGTGTATATGTCCAAAGGAAGTGAAATTAAGATCCAAAGAGATATCTACACTCCCATGTTCACTGTAGCATTATTCCCACAAGATACAAAAACAACCTAAATGTCTCAATACATGAATAAAGAAACTGTGACATATATATATAAAATGAAATATTTTTCACCCCCAAAAAGAAGAAAATTCTGCCATTTTCAACAATATGAATAAACCTGGAGGACATTATGTTAAGTGAAGTAAGCCAGACACAGAAAGACAAACACTGCATGATCTCACTCACGTGTGGAATCTAAAAAGATTGGACTCATAAAAACAGAGTAGAATGGTGGTTATTAGTGGTTAGAAAGCAGGGAAAATGGGAAGACACTGATCAAAGGTTACAAACTTGGAGTTGTAAAACAAATAACTGAGACCTAATATAAAGTATGGAGCCTACAGTTAATAATAATGTATTGCATATTTGAAATTTGTTGTCAATATTAGGGGGCGGGTAGGGTGGAGGGCAGGTAGACCAGGAGGATATTGTGGTAGAAAAAAAACAAGGTGTGGTAAACTGTGTTTAATGTTTCTAGAAAGTCAAATAGGTAATAAAATTCAATGGATTGTGCAATATGCAGGGAGTGGGTACCTTGGCAAGGCTAGTTTCCAAGAAGTAGTGGAGAAAAAGAAAAAACTAAGTTGAAGAAGAGTAGACACAGTGGCTGTCAGGAGCTTCTTGATGATATAATGACTGGATTAAGTAGAAAGGTGTCACGAGTTTAAAGGAGGTTTTTTTTTTTGTTTTATTTTTAGGATGGAAATTTGGGAAGCCAGGCCTTCCAGAATACTGAACAGATGAAAGCAAAGCTATATTATCCAGAGACACCCATGCACAGACTCTGCTTTCACTCCTAGGATAGGGATGTGACACTATGAATGCTGAATCTGACTCAGTAACTAGGTCTGTTAACCTTCCCTTAAATATAGTGTCAGTATAAGTTCTGGAATGGTGATGTAAGCTCTGAGTTGTAAAGGGTAATAATGTAGCTAAGAACTGAGCTTCTTTCTCAGCTCTGTAACTCAACTTGCAATGCTTCAGAGAGATACTCAAGTTTGTTATTGCTGGAAAAAGAAGAGTTAACTAAAAGAAGGAATTTATCAAGATGTGAGAAGGAATGGAATCAGAATTTAAATGAAAGAATTAGCCTATAGGAGGAGTGATGCTTCCTCTATTGTCACAGTAGAGAAGGTAGATACAAGTGCAATAAAGTATACATATTTGGTGGCAGGGGAGGGAAGGACATTTAGATTTGATAGCTGCTTACAGACCCAATTAAAAACTGTAAGGTGATTTTTTTATGGGGGAAAATGGCAGACAGGGGACAGGACTAACATGCAGCTCCCACTTGGACGAACAGAATAGCGTGTGGAGACTCACATCATGAACTTTTGCTCCAAGAACCACTGCAGGAACATACCAGGAAGACCAAAGGAATTCACAGACCCTTTGAAAGCAGCAGCTTGCCACAGCAAACTGTGAGATAGGTGGAAAACTATGAGTTCCCAAAGCGGTGAGGGAGAAGGGGAAGTCTACCTTCGAATACACATCCCTACTGGGGAACCTAAAACTCCAGATCACAGGAGAAGGATTTAACCTCACCTAGAGATGAAATGAATTTAGGGAGCCAAGAAAAATAGAAGACAAATAGCGGGAAGAACCCTGTAGGCACTCCCAGTACCCAGCCCATTAAAGTTATCCCTGGCTTTATCTCACAGGGATCCTTGGGTAAGGCAGCCAGTGGAATTGGGGAGGGGCCACAGGCTAAAGGAAGCTTCTAGCTGAAGTTTGTAATAATTTTGACTGAGCACAAAATTTCCTGAGCAGAATCCAAGGTGGGGGGATGAATGGCTGGCTTTCCCCAACTTCCCTGGTAACACGTATGACACAGCAGAGGCAGCCATAATCCCCCTAAAACATAACTCCATTGGCCTGAGAACCATCCTGCCATCCCCCCACAGTGGCCACAGCACAAGAAGAGTCTGAGCGCAGACCCTCCTAACCTTGCTCCCACTTGATGGTTTTTCTCTATGTGCCCTCGTGGCTGAAGACAAAAGACACTCTTGGGAACTCTATGGCCCCACCCATCACCAGAGAAAACTGAATACTTAACCTGGTTAAGATAGGGCAAGCTTATATCCCCCCATTCTCCTACCACAGCTGATGTTCTCTTGAAAGCGCCGCCTCCTGGCTGGAGGCCAACCAACTCAAGCCATTACAGCAACTCATAACAGAACCAACCACCCTGCTCCATGACATAGAAGTACAAAAGATCATTCAAGTTTACTGTGAACAGCTTTACATACACAAATGAAAACCTAGAGATCGATAAATTCCTGGAAATATATAACCCTCCTAGATTAAACCAGGAAGAAATAGAAACTCTGAATAGATCAATAACAAGCAGTAATAAAAAAATGCCAACCAAAAAAGACTATAACCAGATCGCAGCTGAATTCTTTCAGACATTCAAAGAACTGGTACCAATCTTACTGAAACTATTCCAAAAGATAGAGAAAGAAGGAATCGTCCTTAAAACATTCTGTGAAGCCAGTATCACCCTAATACCAAAACCAGCAGAAGACATTAAAAAAAAAGAAAACTAAAGACCAGTATCTCTGGATGAACATAGATGCAAAAATCCTCATCAAAATACTAGCTAGCTGAATCCAGCAGCATAAAAAGATAACACAATATGATCGACTGGGTTTTATACCAGGGATGTAGAAATGGTTTAACATATGCAAGTCAATAAATGTGATATACCACATAAACAGAATTAAAAACAAAAATTATGTGATTATCTCAATAGACACAGAAAAAGCATTTGACAAAATCCAGCATCTCTTTAAGATGAAAACCCTCAGCAAAATTGGCATAGAAAGGATATACCTTAAGGTAATAAAAGCCATCTATGACTAACACAGCCAACATTTTACTGAAACGGGAAAAATTGAAAGTATTCCCCTTGAGAAAGAACCGGAACAAGACAAGGATGTCTGCGCTCACCGTTTCTATTCAACACAGTACTGGAAGTCCCAGCCTCAGAGCAATCAGACAAGAGACAGAAATAAAGAACATCCAAAACAGTAAAGAGGGAGCCAAACTGTCACCATATACTGATAAAATGATCGTATACCTAGAAAACCCTAAAGACTCATCCAAAAAGCTCCTAGATCTGATAAATACAATTCAGTAAAGTTTCAGGATACAAAATCAATGTACAAAAATCAGGAGCTCTGCTATACAACAGCAGTGACCAAGCTGAGAATGAAATCAAGAACTACACCCCTTTTACAATAGCTGCCAAAAAAAAAAAATTATTTTTTAGGAATATAACTAGCCAAGGAGGTGAAAGATCTCTATAAGGGAAACAACAATACACTGCTGAAAGAAATCATAGATGACAGAAACAAATGGAAACACATCACATGCTCATGGATAGGTAGAATCTATATTGTGAAAATCACCATACTGTCAAAAGAAATCTACAGATCCAGTGCAATTCCCATCAAAATACCATCACTGTTCTTCACAGAACTAGAACAAAAATCCTAAAATTCATATTGAACCAAAAAAGAGCCTAAGTAAGACTTATCAAAAAGAACAAATCCAAAGGCATCACATTACCAGACTTCAAACTATACACTACAAGGCTGTAGTTATCAAAACAGCATGGTATTGGTATAAGACTAGGCACACAGACTAATGGAACAGAATAGAGAACCCAGAAATAAAGCCAAATACTTAAGAGTCAACTGACCTTCGACAAAGCAAACAAATACACAAAGTGGGGAAAGAACACCCTATTCAACAAATGCTGCTGGGATAATTGGCAAGCCACATGTAGAACACTAACACTGGATCCTCATCGCTCACCTTACACAAAAATCAACTCAAGATGGATCAAAGACTTAAGTCTAAGACGTTAAACCATAAAAATTCTAGAAGATAACACTGGAAAAAACCTCTTCGACATTTTGGCTTAGGCAAAGAGTTCATGACCAAGAACCCAAAAGCAAATGCAACAAAAACAAAGACAGATGGGACTTAAACTAAAATGCTTCTGCACAGCAAAAGAAATAATCAGCAGAGTAATCAGACAACCCATAGAGTGGGAGAAAATCTTTGCAAACGATGCATCTTGCAAAGGACTTATATCCAGAATCTACAGGGAACTCAAATCAGCAAGGAAAAAAAACAAATAATCCCAATAGACAATTCTCAAAAGAAGATATAAAATAGCCAAAAAACATATGAAAAAATGCTCAACATTACTAATTATCAGAGAAATGCAAATCAAAACCACTATGCAATACCACCTTACTCCTGCAAGACTGGCCATAATTTAAAAATTAAAATAATAATGGATGTTCATGGATGTAGTGTAAAGGGAAGTTACACTTTTACACTGCTGGCAGGTGTAAACTAGTACAATCACTATGGAAAACAGTATGGAGACTCCTTAAGGAACTAAAACTAGAATTATCATTTGATCCAGCAATCCCACTACTAAGCATGCAGAGGAAAAAACGTCTTTTACATGAAAAATACACTTGCACAAGCATGTTTATAGCAGCACAATTTGTAATTGCAAACATACGGAACCAGATCAAATGCTCATCAATCAATGAGTGAATAAATTGTTGTGTGCGCATGTGCACGCACACACACACCCCCCCAGGAATAATACTCAGCTCTAAAAAGGAATGAAATAATGGCATTCGCAGCAACCTGGACAGAGTTGGGGACCATTATTCTAAGGCAAGTAACTGAGGAATGGAAAATCAAACATCATATGTTCTCACAAGTGGGAGCTTAGCCAGGAAAATACAAAAGGATAAGAATTATATAATGGACTCTGGGGACTCGGGGGGAAGGGCAATAGGGGGGTGAGGGATAAAAGACTACACACTGGGTACAGTATAGAGTGCTTGGATCATGGGTGCACCAAAATCTCAGAAATCACCACTAAAGAACTTATCCATGTAACCAAACACCAACTGTTCCCCAAAACTATTGAAATTAAAAAAAAAAAAAAAAAAAGACAAAGTTTCTAATTATACATCTTAAGTATGTACTGATGGTATGAGTTACTCCAGGAATGTTCATTTGATTTCACTCAGGCTTTTCCTTCTTATATTCATACTCATATTATCTAAAACTACATTTATTATTCTTATCCACACTCTTCTCCAATCAGCTTCACACTAGCTTCTAGATTCCATGCAGATGAGGAAATATGATTATCCTCTGTCAACTTTAAATGTTGGTATTACTTTTTATTCATGTCACTTCCTCTATCATTTACTTAGTTTTACCTTATCAAATACATTTTTTAAAAAAATATATTTTTCCCTTCCCATCTCAACTCTAATGTAGGTACTCCATTACAACTACATAATAGTGATTCCATAATTCAGGTTCAATCCCTGCAATCTTTTAAAAAATTGTCAATTATTGTTTAAACATTAATTTAATTATTATAAATGAAATTAGGTCTTTTACTAAATGCCAAGTACTATGCTAAACACTTTATTCACATTATCATATCTAATCCTAACAACTCTATGAAGCTGCGTTGTTATTGTTTCTATTATCTCTATTTTTATGAGAAAAAAATTAAAGCACAAAGATGTTAAGTATATAATTTCCCCAAAGTAATTTAAGTAGCAGAGCTGAGTCTGATTAATGCTCCCAACAATTATAGCCCATTGTCTATCATTGCTTGAAATCACAGCTTTGATTGATCTTACTCCTGTACATAATCTGTACTAGCAATAAATTTACCTCATTGCCCCATAAAGAGTTTTCCTACTGCTGCTTCCCTCATTCCTTTCTCTCTGCAAAATGTCTTCCTTTCCACTATTTAACCAAATTTTATCAACTCCTAAAGTTACAGCTTAAGTCTCACCTATTCCAAAAGATTTTATACCCTATCATTTCTTTCCTGTCTACGAATTTAAGTCACACACTTTTTGCATTATGGAAAACAAATTTTAACTTTTTATCATCTTAGACTTTTAACTAGTATATATATTTACTCTGCCCACTTAGATCATAATTCCTTAAGAATAGGAACCAAATCTCAAATTGTTTCTATGTAATTTATAATATCTAATTCAGAGATGAATATAAGACTCAAATCATTTCAATTAATGATAAACTCAGAACATTAAAGGGTTAACAGAAGAACGTAGAAACACATTACGTCCACAGGAATAAGATTTCCATATTTCAGTCTTTTTTTACTTGAAAATGAAGAAAAGATGCTATTCTTAATGCTATTATTGAGGACTAGATTTCAGGAGGGTAGTGGTGCCAGCAGGGCTAAGGTTTAAATGTTAGGACTTTTCCCATTTTGCAGTTCACTGTTGGGTCCTGGTCAGTGTGCTTTACCTCTACCTTGGAGAACCTTTGTGTTTAATGACCCATACTTACTAGAAAAAGTCATTTCAAATCAATGCAACACCACTGCAAACAGGGGCAAAGACAGTTAACCAAAATATTACTATTAGATTATTACAATATTAGTTTTTCTAACACATCCCAAATATTTGGACTTACCTCTTTCAATGATAAAAGCAGCCAATGAATTGCTGTATTTCAGGCATTCTGAATGATTAGAAATTAGTTGATTAAATGTTTCCTTAACGATCTGTGAAATCTTTGCATACTGAATATATCTCCCTTCTAGAAAAAAATCAAAATGTGAATTTCAAGAACATTGTGCTCCTCTCAGAGCTGTCTTACTATTCTTATTATAAATTTACAATCAAATTACTTAATAATTTATAAGCAACTGTAAGCAAATTTATAGTTTAGGTCATGACCGAGATTTCAAAGTATTCAATTCTGAAAGGACACAAGTTATTCGGCATTTTGGATAACTTACAAAAAGATGTGTATTACATACTAGTAGACTACTGATTTATATCTGTAGATTTTTTCTGATGAAATATTCAAAAGTCATACAGGACACAAGATAATTCTTTGTTGTACAGGACTGTGCCACACTTTGCAAGATGACCAGCACTCCACTAAATGCCCTAATGACAACCAAAACACATTCTCTTATTGTTTGTCCCATTGAGAATTGCTAAAAACCACTAAGCATTTAGATTCTTGACATAGTTCCAGGTCCTCACTAAAAAAGATACAGATTGTGAAACAGGAGGAAGCTAGTTCTAAGTAACCTAGGGTTACCATACAATAGTTTATAACTAAGAATATACATCAAAAGTTATCTACGGATTCTTTGTTAAAAACATGACAGAGCTTGAGATTCTAGAGTAGGGCCCTGGAAATCTGTTGCTATATATGCGTGTGTATGTGTGTGTGTGTGTGTGTGTGTGTGTGTGAATATATATATGTATATATACAAAATATATATATAATTGTGTATCTCATAAAGAATCACTGTTTTAGAGAATGAGAGGTTATAGAATCACTTAATATAGTGTTTCTCCAAGTTTGGTTGTAAACCACTGATGTTTCCTGGTGTTTCATCGTGGCTGCTGGTGGTCTAGCAAGAAGTTTAAAGTCCATTTAGTATTTTCAGAGGTGTAAAAAAGCAACAAAATTTTCTTCTCAGGCATTGCATATATTTGAAATGTATAATTTTTACAGAAATCTTGTTACCTGCTTAATAGTCATTATATTCTAAAAGGTAGATAAATGCTAAAAGTACATTATTCTTAGCTAGCATTCCACTAACTGGACACACCTCATTTCAGTTAATCCATTTATATGATTTTGTTTATATTAAACTTGCATTTAAAAAATATTAATATTCTTTTTGGCAAAATAGGTAAATTCACATTATCAAAAAGAACAGTCACAGAGTTAATTACAAAATGAAGGTCTGAGAGAAGGCAGAGCAAATTTCTGGCTCTGTTTATCACTGAAAACTTAAAGATATAGGGAGAAGCAGTTTACATTATATGATTTTTTGAAATTTAATGTTTTAAAAAATAGAAACAAGGCATATATTCAAATGTTTCCCTCTCCAGATGCAACCATTACTAGCAGTTTCTTACGGGCATTTTGAGAAACAATCCATAAATACAAACATACATAACTTAAATAAAAACTAGAAATGCTAAACCCCACTTTTTACATTTACTTGGTCTTGGACATCAAAGGCAGAAATTAGTATTAGTTCATTCTTTCTAAATGGTCCCATTGAATGAAAATACCATACTTTAATCATGTCTTACATATAATTAAGCAGTTATTTTGTGTGATGATACAGGTTTAAAAAGTGCACTGCAATTAGTAATGACAGGACAAAAATTATATGTGTGGCAAGAAAAACATTTTTTTTTTTTTGAGACAGGGTCTCACACTGTTGCATAGGCTAGAATGTAGAGGCACAATCATGACTCACAGAAGCCTTGATCTCCTCAGCTCAAGCAATCCTTCCACCTCAGCCTCCTGAGTAGCTGGGACTACAAGTGCACACCATCATGGCCGGATTATTAAAAATTTTTTTTTTATTTTTTAATTTAATTTTATTTTTTTTTGTGGAAACCAGTTCCAACTATGTTTCCCAGGCTGGTCTTGAACTCCCGGACTCAAGGAATCCTTCTGCCTCAGCCTCCCAAAGTGCTGGGATTATAGGAGTGAACCACAGTGCCTGGCCAATGATAAAATGTTTTGCTATGGATGATCATAACATTTGATAATCAGTAACACACCAATATACCTCTTGATCATAGTTTAGTGGAAAGAAATAAATATTGTGAATATAATTAAATCTTTTTTACTAAATGTATCTTACTGTGTATGTGAAGGAATCAGGAGCAAATATATACTGTTTCCCTATAAATGCGTGCTGGCTGTTGAGGGAATGAAACAGTCTCACAAATTATTAGAGGTCAGGGATGAGATAGAAACATGACACATAATGCCAGATAACACTGTTTCTTTGACATCAAGTTGCTAATTTCAAATAATAGTATTATGAGTAGCCTGAACTTATCTTCACAGATATATCATTATTTTTAATGAAGATATGGTCCAGTTAAAAACATATAGCAAACTAGGCGGGTGCAGCGGTGGGTCTGTAATCTGAGCACATTGGGAGGCTGAGGTGGGCAGATTGCCTGAGGTCAGAATTTGGGACAAGCCTGGTTGACATGGGGAAACCCTGCCTCTACTAAAAATACAAAAATAAGCCAGGCATGGTGGTGGGTGCCTGTAGTCCAGCTACTTGGGAGCCTGAGGCAGGAGAATCCCTTGAACTCGGGAGGCAGAGGTTGCAGTGAGCTGAGATCGTGCCACTGCACTCCAGCCTGGGTGTCAAGAGCAAAACTCTTGTCTTTAAAAAAAAAAAAAAAAGTGTGTGTGTGTGTGTGTGTGTGTGTGCAAATTTTTGGTGCATTGGCCGGGAAGCGAGTCTCGGATAGCAGATGGTGGGAAAAAGTGTGTGTGTGTGTGTGTAGCAAGAGAGAGAGAGAGAGAGAGAGAGAGAGAGAGAGAGAGAGAGAGAGCGTGTGCACGAACGCAAAGCAGACAGGCTGGGAAACAGTGTAGTGACTACCTCTATAACTGGCCCAACAAGAGGTGTTCAGGAGACTTGAGAGTCTCAAATCTTTTTTCTTCAAAAGCTGTAACAGCCAATACTTGTTTTTCCTCACATAGTTAAAGAATAGGTGCTCTTGTGGCAAGACTGCTGGCGAGTTGTATTCTTCTTGCAGGAAGTAAAACTAGCCTTGCTGAGTAATCCATTGCCTCGGTGTGGATTTTTCCCGACGTTATAAACCTGTTTCCAACAAATTTGAGGGCTTGTCTGGAATTCTGTTTCCCCTCTGGGGCAGTCCTTGGTCCTCTCTTATAGGGAGGCACCCCTCCGCCCTATTTCTGGTGGCCTCGGGGGAGAGAGCCAGGACCTATCCAGTGTGAGGAATAAACCTGGAGTCTCAGCAACACAGAGGAAAGCGATTCCAAACGATGGTGACCAGGGGCCTGAGCCAGGCAACCTTGCACACAAGCCAAGGTAGGAAATGTTGCAAAGGGGCGACAAAGTACTTCCTTGGTGGTCAACTTCTGGAGGGTGGGGTGTGTGCGTGAATGTGGTGGTGTTGTGTGAATGGTGACAAGTCCTACTGCTGGGGAGCAGCCAAGGAGGACTGCACGAATAATAGTTTAAGGGACCCTCAGAAGGGAGAAGGGAGGAAACAGGTCAACCTCTCACGGCAGCAAAGGCAAGAAATTCCTAGCTGGAGGAGTTGAGTCTTTCATAAGCTTAAAGTTTTTACAATGGAATAGGCAAGAGATTCCCAGTTTGGGGGGGTTGAGTCTTCTCTAAAAAGAACAGGCAACTGATTTCCAGCTTAGGGGGGTTGACTCTTCCGTAAAAACAGAATAGGCGAAAGATTACCAGCTTGGGTGGCTGAGTTGAAGAGGGAGACCCAGACATCTCAGATCAACTTCCCTTTTTCATATTTAATTCCTGAGACTGTAAACCAAAACCCTTTTCATATGTGATTCCTGAGACTGTAAACTGAAATCCTTTTCATATGTAATTCCTGAGACTGTAAACTGAAATCCTTTTCATATGTAATTCCTGAGACTATAAACCGAGACCCTTTTCATATGTAAAGCTATAAACCTAAGATTCTTCCACGTGTAACATCTAAAATATAAGCCTATATAAAGACGAAACCTTCCTTTGTTAGGTGAGCTGGGTTTTGGACAGATTACCACCCAAGGCTCTTGGCCAAATAAACCTTCCTTCCTCCTGTATTCGGTGTTGGAGAGATCTGTTTCCCATGGCCGCTCCTCCTAAATTTTTGGTGCATTGGCCGGGAAGCGAGTCTCGGATAGCAGATGGTGGGAAAAAGTCTCTTAGATGGTTTGCCTAGCCCTGTGGAGCATCCCTGCAGGGGGACTCCTGCTCACTGGGGTAAAGCATCCTGAGAGCGCTCCCAGGCAGGTATTTGCAGTGTGGATCCACCCAGTGGCTGAACACTGAGGAGGAACGAGTATTTGGGAAAGCCTGGACCACTGAATTTGGTAAGATTGAACCTGGGAAAGTAGCCCACCCCATTTTGGGTGGAGCATGGCCTGATCACATACGGGTGCCAGATAGGCACTTTTGAAGGTAGCTCTCTATGTAACTAACCTTGGAAGCTTTTTGCTTATGGCTTTGAATTGGAAGGAGAGCAATTAGATGTGTGTCTGTGTGTGCAGATGTGTCCAACTGGACTCATCAGTCGTAAACGGTATCGGGCCCATTAGGAAGGGCCTCATGCGTCGAGCAATTTGTAAGAATTAGAGACAGCTACATAAGGCTGAGTGAAGAAAAGGTAGCTCTCTCTGTAACTGACCTTGGAAGCTTTTTGCTTATGGCTTTGAATTGGAAGGAGAGCAATTGGATGTGTGTCTCTGTGTGTAGATGTGTCCAACTGGACTCATCAGTCGTAAACGGTATCGGGCCCATTAGGAAGGGCCTCATGCGTCGAGCAATTTGTAAGAATTAGAGACAGCCACATAAGGCTGAGTGAAGAAAAGGTAGCTCTCTCTGTAACTGACCTTGGAAGCTTTTTGCTTATGGCTTTGAATTGGAAGGAGAGCAACTGGATGTGTGTCTGTGTGTGTAGATGTGTCCAACTGGACTAATCAGTCGTAAAAGGTATCGAGCCCATTAGGAAGGGCCTCATGAGTGGAGCAATTTGTAAGAATTAGAGACAGCCACATAATACTGAGTGAAGAAGCCTCTGGGCGTTGTAAAAGGATTGAAGTGAATGTAAATCGGAGAGTGCTCCGTGCTGGGTCTTGCTAGGTGGGAACTGCTGTGAGTGAACTAACACTCTCCTAACTGTGGGAATTGTTTCTTTGAAGTGTTAATATGGGTCACTCCCATAGCAAGCCCACCTCTCTAGAAACCATGCTGAAAAATTTCAAGAAGGGATTTAGTGGGAATTATAAAGTAACTATGACACCAGAGAAATTAAGGTTTTATGCAGGGAAGACTGGCCAGCATTTAGGGTAGGTTGGCCCCCAGAGGGGACCCCAGACAGGTCCTTTGTCTCCAAAGTAAGGTATGAGGTTATATAGAGCGAGCTAGAACACCTTAATCAATTTCCATACATAGACTCGTGGTTGCAGTTAGTGTTAAACCCTCCGAAGTGGCTAAGAGAGCAGACAGTGACTATTTTAGTAGCCAAGGGACAGACTGCTAGAAACCACCATCCCCCTCGCCGCCGAGAAACACGAACTCCCAAGTCCAGGCAAATTTAGTGGCAGAAACAGGCAGGATTTGCATGCATGAATACGTCAGTTATTGGAAGTAGCTAACCAGGTGTTTGTAAACCAAGAGGCAGTAAGCCAGAGGGAAAATCATAGGGAAAGGGGACATCAGGCTCAAGGGAAGGCCAACTTGATAGCTGCTGCTATGAGAGGAATGCCCCCAAGAGCGTGGAGAAAATGGGGTTCCTGGAAAGCCCTACAGTCTGCCTGCCCGCGCCTGCAACGTAATCACTGTGCATTTTGTCGAGAAATAGGACATTGGAAGAAAAAAAAATGTCCATAGTTAATGGGAGAACAGGGCGATCCTAAGCACGAGGACCCAGATAAAAGTGAAGGGGCTCTGTTCAATCTAATGGAAGGGCCACTGGACTAAAAGAGAAGGGGGCCGGACTCATATGCCCCCAAAGAGCCCATGGTCTGGATGACAGCCCTGTAACCCCCCATGGAAAAAACAGAACCAATGTTGTTAGAGCTATTAAGGTGTTAAGAGAACAGACTTTCTTGTACTTAATGGACTGCCCCTGCCCCCACTTCTCCGGCAAAACCTGTTGTGCAAATCAAGGGCCACCATCCCATTCAACAAAAGAGACTCCCTGCAGCTAAAACTGCCACAGTCGGGGTCATCCAGGCTCTCATTGTCCCTTGGGAAGGAGGGTGGAAACTTCCTAGCCAGAAGCAGAAGACTGATATTATCGCCCAGGCCAGTGCAGGGCTTGCGTGGCTTTGCACCCAACTCATACATGCAGTTGGGATTATTGCCAGCAGAGGATAGTTGGTTCACTTAATTGGACTTAAAGTCCTCCTTAGCATTGGACTGGCCTCGGAGGGTAAAAAACTATTTGCATTTCAATGAGAGAAACCCAGAAGCAGGTGTAACCACTCAATACACATGGACCCAGCTTCCCAGGGGCTCAAAACCTCTCTCATCATCCTTGGGAGGGCATCAGCCTGTGACTGCCCCCCCAGAAGCTTCTTGCTTGCATTCTGTCCCTGTATGCTGATAACCTATTGGGACACCCCATGGCAGTCAGGTACGCAAACAATGTCTTACTTCAGCACCTGGAGGACGGTGGGTATAAAGTGTCTAAAAGGAAAGCCCAGATTTGCCAAAAAGCAAATGCAATATCTGAGGTTCACCATCCGGAAGGGGGAACACAGCCTAGAAGCAGAGAGGAAGCAAGCTGCTTGCAAAGTGACAGAACCTGAGACTAAAAGGCAGGTCAGAGAGCTCCTGGGAGTGGTGGGTTTTGTAAATTGTGGATTTCCAAACTTCACAGTACTAGCCAAACTCCTCTATGATGTGACAAAGAGGGGAGACAAGGAGCCCTTTGAATGGGGATCCCAGCAGCGTCAGACCTATCAGGAACTGAAAATGAAACTAATGTCAGCTCCAGCTTTGGGGCTGCCTGATTTAACAAAGCGCTTCACATTATATGTGGTAGAAAGAGAAAAAGTGGCAGTTAGGGTCCTAGTCCAAACAGTAGGACCTTGGCCCAGGCCTGTAGCTTACGTCTGCAAGCAGCTGGATGGAGTTTCCAAAGGATGGCCCCCATGCTTAAGGGCCCTGGCAGCAACTGCTCTGCTGGCACAAGAAGCAGATAAGCTAACTCTGGGACAGAACTTGAATATCAAGACACCTCACGCAGTAGTGATTCTAATGAATACCAGCGGGCACCACTGGTTATCAAATGTTAGGCTGACCAAATACCAGGGCCTACTATGTGAAAAATCCCCGCATCACTATGGAAGTTTGCAACACCTTAAACCCCGCCACTCTGCTCCCAATGTCAGAGGAGCTGGTTGATCACAACTGTGTTGAAGTCCTGGACAGAGTCTATTCCAGCAGACCTGATCTTCGGGATCAGCCATGGACAATAGTAGACTGGGAATTGTATGTGGATGGGAGCAGCTTCGTCAATCCACGAGGGGAAAGATGCGCAGGCTACGCCGCGGTAACTCTGGACCCTGTAATCGAGGCCAAATCCCTGCCTCAGGGCACCTCGGCTCAGAAGGCTGAACTCATTGCTTTAACTTGAGCCTTAGAGCTGAGTAAAGATAAGGTTGTAAACATTTACACTGACTCTCGATATGCCTTCCTGACTCTCCAAGTACATGGAGCACTGTACAAAGAGAGAGGCCTGTTAGCTTCAGGGGGAAAAGAAATAAAGTATCAGCATGAAATTTTGCAGCTGCTAGAAGCAGTCTGGAAGCCCCGGAGGATGGCAGTCGTGCACTGCTGAGGACATCAGCAGCCCACACCTCCATGTCCCTGGGAAATTCCTGAGCTGATTCAGCAGCTCGTAAGGCAGCATCTGCCCCTTACTGAACAGCAGTTACAGCCTCGCTGATTCCCCAGATCCCTGATCTAATACCCACTTACTCTAAGGAGGAAAGAAACTTTCTCCACACAGAAAGGGAGCAACTGATTAAAGAAGGGTGGATCCAACTGCCAGATGGAAGAATAGCAGTACCACAGCTGCTGGGGGCAGCAGTTGTACAAGCCGTACATGAGACCACTCATTTAGGTCAAGAGTAGCTTGAAAAGATGTTGGGCTGGTACTTTTACATCTTACACTTTGCAGCCTTGACCAAAACTGTGGCACAGTGATGCATTATATGTCAGCAACACAACATAAGGCAGAGTCCAACTATTCCCCCTTGGAATTCAAGCTTATGGAGCAGCTCTGTTTGAAGATCTCCAGGTAGACTTTACTGAAATGCCCAAGTGTGGGGGAGACATAAATATTGGTTGGTCCTGGTGTGCACATACTCTGGGTGGGTAGAGGCTTTCCCGACTAGAACCGAAAAAGCCCATGAAGTAACCCATGTGCTGCTTTGAGAGCTTATCTGTAGGTGTGGAACTGCCATTGCGCATCGGATCAGACAGTGGACCAGCATTTGTGGCAGATTTAGTCCAGAAAACAGCAACAGCCTTGGGTATCACCTGGAAACTGTACACTGCCTACTGACCTCAGAGTTCTGGAAAAGTGGAAAAAATGAACCAGATCATCAAAAACAGCTTAGGGAAAGTGTGTCAGGAAACAAGATTAGAGTGGGTGCACACACTTCCCTTGGGGTTATTCAAAATTAGAGGCATCCCCTTTAGGAAAAACAGGATATTCCCCTATGAAGTCTTATACCATAGGCCCCCTCCCCTACTCTGGGCACTCCTAGGAACTCAGAGTGGGGAGAGATTGAGTTAGGATGCTAGTTACCAGCTCTAAGGAGAATCGCTTAGGATACTTCAACCAAAGTAAGTAACAAATGTCCTGTAAACCTTTTTCTCCCCAGTTCACCCTTTCTCACTAGGTAACCACGTGTGGATAAAGGATGGGAGTACAGCCCCTCTA
Source organism: Cacajao melanocephalus (assembly GCA_963573385.1). Lineage (NCBI taxonomy): Eukaryota > Metazoa > Chordata > Mammalia > Primates > Pitheciidae > Cacajao > Cacajao melanocephalus. The sequence goes on along the minus strand of CAUYLG010023693.1, from coordinate 34,483 downwards.
AAGCCACGATGGAAAGGACCTCAGACCTGATCATGACCAATCTCACAGCCGTGAAGACAGAGGGAATCCCAGCCTGAATCCACCACAGCCATGTAAAAACCAGCAACAGCTGAGACTTATACCAAGGGAAGGACTGCAGAATCACCTTAAAAATGACAAGCCTTGCTTCAGCCACATCCCAGAAGCTGGCTAGTCCACACATGACTGAAGCATGAGGAAATTCAACATGGGACTTAATATTTGGACTTGTACAGTAGGAACATTAACTAATTTTGAAGAATGCCCTCAGTATGTACGCCAGGCAGGACGTACAAGTTACTGCCTTTCTTTTGTCCTGCAGTTCTTATAAATGTACGAGGTCACAGAAGTGAACCTGTTTATATAATGGTACTCAATATAAGGTGTGTAATCCATGAGATGGACAGGTAGCTGTGTCATAGGCATCATTAATCCCTCTTTCTTCCTATTATCTGTTAAGACAGGTGAGCTGTTAAGGCATTCAGTCTACTCCAATAGGGAGAAAAGAAACCTAAAAATAGAAGATTGGACAAATGATAAGTGGCCACCGGAGAAAATTATTGAGTATTATGGGCCAGCCACATGGGCGGAGGATGGCTCATGGGGATACCAGACCCCTATTTACATGCTCAACCAGATCATCTGGTTGCAGGCTGTTTTGGAAATACTCACAAATGAAACGGGCAAAGCTCTGTCCCTCTTGGCCTGACAGGAAACTCAAATGAGAAACGCGATTTATCAGAACCGCTGGCCCTAGATTATTTGCTAGCAGACGAAGGGGGAGTCTGTGGAAAATTAAATCTAACCAACTGCTGTCTGTACACAGATGACCAGGGGCAAGCAGAAGAAGATTTCGTGTGAGACATGACCAAACTGCCACACATGCCTGTACAGGTGTGGCACGGATTTAACCCTGAGTCCTTATTTGGAGGTTGGTTCTCATCCTTGGGAGGATTCAAAACCCTCATCATAAGTGTTATAATAATAATAATAATAATAGATGTTTGTTTGCTGCTCCCTTGTCTACTCCCCCTGTTCCTTCAGACGATTAGGTGATTCAACACTACTGTAATTAGCCAAAAAATGACATCACAAGTATATTATATGAAACATTATCAGTCAGTTTCTTCAGAAAATCTGCAAACTGAGAATGAAAGTGAGACCTCTCACTGATATTATAAAGTGGTGAGGGTCTCAAAGTTGGGGGGTGAAGAGGGAAACCCAGGTATCTCAGATCAACTTCCCCTTTTCATATGTAATTCCTGAGACTGTAAACCAAAACACTTTCCACATGTAATTCCTGAGACTGTAAACCAAAACCCTTTTCATATGTAATTCCTGACACTGTAAACCAAAACCCTTTTCATATGTAATTCCTGAGACCATAAACTGACACCCTTTTCATATATAAAGCTATAAACCTAAGATTCTTCCACGTGTAACATCTAAAGTATAAGCCTATATAAAGGCAGAACCTTCCTTTGTTAGGTGAGCTGGGTTTTGGAAAGATTACCACCCAAGGCTCCTGGCCGAATAAACCCTCCTTCCTCCTATATTCAGCGTTGGAGAAATCCGTTTCCAGTGGCCGGTTCTGCTACAGAGTCTTCCATAAAGGGAATAGGCAAGAGATTCCTAGTTTGAGGGGTGGAGTCTTCCGTAACAAATGATGAGGTATTGCTGTTTTATTTGGACTAAAGAACTGATCCTCAAGCCTGTAGTTGTCTGGCCAAAATTTGGGTTGGAAGAGGATTAGGTCTGTCAACTCTTAATAATGTATGTCAACAACAAAAGCCCTGTCTCACAAGAAGAAATAGACTATGCTCTCTGTTGGCAGCAGGGGCCAGTTCTCCTCTACCCATTAAGAGAAGGAGGAAAACAATCAGAGGAGCAGTCTCACTTAAAAAGGGTGGAGCTTTTACCCGTGAACAATCCACATGTAAATGGGACCCTTTAGACCATCTTCCCTGTTTCCAGCTCCAGCTCCTGCTCCTGCCATCCCCGTGGTACCCCCTTCTCCTCCCCAAGTGGCAGCTGCTGCCCCAGAACCCAACCCAGAAGTCCCTACTCCCTCATATAACCCAGGCTCTGGGAGCTAGCATCTCAAAGGCCTGATCATTGATAGCCTGAGTGTTCTTCCTTCAACTAAGGGCTCCCACAGGAGATACAGCAACACAAAAGAGATACTCAAAGTTTTCCTTTCCCTTCTTCTTCCAAGGAATCAGCTTCAGCTTCAAAGCTTTTTTTTTTTTCTCTAAAGGAAATGCCTCAAAGAGGAGGCAGGGTTAATTTTGTGAAGCCTCAAGGAAGAGTTGTGGTTGGATTTGTGAATGCTCCCTTAACTGCTTCTAAGGTCCAGAGTCTAAAGAGAGAACTTAAACTATTATTAGATGACCCTGATGGGGTAGCAGAACAGATTGATCAGTTTTTAGGTCCCCAGTTATATACTTAGACCGAGTTAATGTCCATTCTAAGTATTCTCTTTTCAAGGGAAGAAACGGTAGACTTGGAGAGCCAGAGAGAGAGAGAGAGAGAGAGAGAGAAAGAGAGAGAAAGAGAGAGAGAGAAAGAGAGAGAAAGAGAGAGACAGAGAGAGAGAGAGAGAGACAAGGAGGCAAAGAGAGGAGAGATAAAACAGAGATTAGGAAGAAGACAAAGAAAAATTAAGAAAGTTATAGATATAAGAATGCACCTTTAGTAAGGAAAGTTATAAAACAAAGTTAGAAAGTTAAGATCGTGATAGTTGTGAAAAATGTTATAAAAAGGAATTTATGCAAGAAATGTATAATTCTTGTTTTGAAAGTTTAAGTGTTTTGAAATGTTAATCATAAAGGAAATTCGGTGTGTAAACATATTAGCTAAAGTTAAAGCAGTATCATCCAGTTTTTCTGTAAACTGGACACTAAAATAAAAGCACAATAGGTTTTTCTTAAAACATTAACCTGCTCTTTAACAAAGATGATAAACGGTCTCTTAGCACAGGCACCACTCCTAGAATTTCCGGTACACCAGCAGCAGCCTGGAGACTACCATATCTCATGCTGCTAGCCACCCAGACTGCCGCTCGTACAGCAGAAAAGAGATGGACACATCACACCCGAGTCAAGAAAGCACCATCACCATTACAATCACGAGCTATTGTTCTGGGATCAGACTCTGCCAAGTTAAAGCTAAGAGAAGCTTAGTCTATCTTCTTTTTTTCCTTTTCCTCCCTGTAACTACTTGCCATCTTGTTATTAATGTGATTATATCTGGCTCACCTCAAGCTGTTGCTTTGATATCTGTTTAGTTATGCCTTGTGGATATTTGCATGATCAAGGACAGCCTGCTGTTTTGGAAGGATATCTGTCCCTCTTAGATTTCCCCAGATTAGGAAGACATAATGAGTACCTCTAAGAATACTAGTAATCCAAGGAATAGTAGCTGTTTTTGTAATTGGTAGGAATCAGATTCTTGTCCCTCAAAAACAGAATCTCTATGTTCTACTTAGTCTAATGTCATATGGAACACTAAAGTTTTAAGATAAACTGCTTCCACAGGTCTTTGTCAGTCCTTAAAACAATATGCCCACTTCACTAAAGGAACTGCTCCTTCTAACTGTCAATATAACCAATGTTATCCTATACAGCTTACTATTGTTATTGCAACATCTGAAAACTCTTCTCCTTCATTAAGTCATATATATGGTATAGGAGCTGACATTTCAGCAAAAGATCCTAAAGAAATTTTTGAAATGCACTTTATTGTTCCTTCAACCTTTTTATTTTCACTCCTCCTAGACACAATGACAAAACCAAAGTCTCAATGGTAGAAATAGAGGACCTAAGGCAAACTATAGCCTTGAAACAGGATATAAGGATGCAAACGCCTGGGTAGAATGGATTAAATATTCTGTTTGCACCTTAAATAAATGTGACTGTTCTGCTTGTGTGCACAGTAGGCCAGAGGCCCAGGTTGTCCCCTTTCCACTTGGATGGTCCCCAAATCAAGCTGACATGGAAGACATAGTAGCTCTTTCTCAGGATTCCAACGCCTGGAATAACGAATTGTTTCAAGTTCTTTTGCTGCTATTTCCTGAGGTTCAACACCCTGCGGGTCAGCTACCAAGGGTTATACAGACTCCATCTTCCAAGGTGAGGTTCGCCTCGTGTCTCTCATGACAGGGGGAGAACTTAGTGTTTCTTGGAAACTTAACAGGAAGCAGTGAAGTCAGGCACTTCCGAGAGTTGGCTCATTAATCCACCCTTACTCATCCCCAAGTGGATGTATGGTGGTATCTTGGAGGACCTTTACTGGACACTCTGCCAAATAATTGGAACAGCACTTGTGCTCTAGTCCAGTTGGCTATCTCTTTTACCCTGGCATTTCATCAACCAGAGAAAGAAAAATTATGACATGGGCAAATAAAAGAAACTCCTTATAGGTCTTTTGATTCTCATGTGTACTTAGATGCAATTGGAGTTCCTTGAGGAGTACCAGATAAATTTAAAGCCCGAGATCAGATTGCTGCAAGATTTAAGTCAATGTTGTTCTGGTAGGTAACAACTGATTTAAAAAAATGTACATTGGATAAACTACATTTATTATAAGCAGCAGTGGTCTGTTAACTATACTAAAGACACCGTCAAAGGAATAGCTGAACAATTAGGATCCACTAGTCAAATGGCCTAAGAAAACAGAATAGCCCTAGATATGATATTAGTGGAGAAAAGTGGTGTTTGTGTTATAATTAAAACCCAGTGTTGTACCTTTATTTCAAACAACACTGCTTCCAATGGGAGCATAACAAAAGCCCTCCAAGGACCTACTGCTTTATCAAATGAGTTAGCTAAAAATACTGGCATCAATAACCCTATTTCGAATTGGATCAAAAGGTGGTCTGGTCAACGAGAAGAAACCATAACCTCAATTCTTACCTCTCTAGCGACTGTGATAAGTATACTTCTCATTAGATGTTGTGTCATATCATGCATCCGAAGACTTGCTCAGAGGCTAGTAGACACAACCCTTACTAAAATATTTCCAACCTCTCCTCCACCCTAGTCAGATAGATTAATTCCTTTTGAAGAGCAAACAGAATTGAGTCAAGACATGTTAAATATGTTTGAAGAGGAATTATAAAAAGAAGGGAGGAATTATGGGAAATGAGAATAAATAAAAGCTTCCTCTTCAAAGCCTTCCTCTCAGTTCCTTACAAATAAATAATAGTTTCTTCAAGGTTAATTTACTTCAAAGCTTTTGCTAATAATCTTAAAGTAGCTGTTAGTGATAATAAAGAAATAAGTACATCCCATGTTATTATTTTTTTGAGATGGAGTCTCCTTCTGTTGTCCAGGCTGAAGTGCAATGCCGCAATCTTGGCTGACTGCAACGTCCACCTCCCAGGTTCAAGTAATTCTCCTGCCTTAACCTACTGAGGAGCTGACAGGTATGCACCACCACCGGCCTGGCTAATTTTTGTATTTTTCGTAGAGACGGGGTTTTGCCATTTCCTTATTTCTTACACTTTAACCTAGACATTTGCCCTGACATGCCTGGACAAGCCCAGGCAAGTCTTAGGTCAAAGCTTATTCCCCTTCCTTATTTGAAAATGTTACCACTTTTCTAAGCATTTCTCAAGTTACTTCCTCTTTTCCTTTGTTCTCCTCTGCCTTTACCTCTTTAGAAAACTTCCAGGTTTTGGCCAGACACAGTGGCTCACGCCTGTAATCCCACCACTTTGGGAGGCCGAGGCGGGTGGATCACGAGGTCAAGAGACTGAGACCATCCTGGCCAACAGGGTGAAACCACGTCTCTACTAAAAACAAACAAACAAACAAACAAAAAAACAAAAATTAGCTGGGCATGGTGGCGTGCGCCTGCAGTCCTAGGTACTTGGGAGGCTGAGGCAGGAGAATTGCTTGAACCCAGGAGGTGGAGATTGCAGTGAGCCGAGATTGTGCCACTGCACTCCAGCCTGGTGCCTGGCGACAAAGCAAGACTCCGTTTCAAGATAATTTCCAAGTTTTTAGCCAATAGGGTCAAGCACAGAATGTGAAGTCCTGCTCCAGCCAATAAAAACTGGACACAGCAGCAGGGCAACTGCGTCAGGTTATGAAAGTTATAAATGTCCCTATCTCCCTTGTTTAGGTGTGCTCTCGTGGCAAGACTGCAGGGGAGTTGCACCCTTCCTGCAGGAAGTAAAACTAGCCTTGCTGAGTTAAAAAAAAAAAAATTATAATAATAATGTTTGCTCTCTTTTTTCTGACAGATATGACTCCTGACCTAAGTCTACCAAACTTGATATTTAAAAAAAAAATACGTATTTTTTCTCACAATTATCAGCTGTTTTCCTGAAGTAATAGCAATGTATATTATTTGCCATCCTTGGCTTAGGAATCTATTCTCTTATTCACTAAAAATGTCCACAGAAGCTGAAAGGAAAGACAAGAGCCTCTTCCCATATTAAGAGATCACTGCTATAGGACTTTCATGGCCCTCTCTTCATCAATTCTTAGGCCATAATTAGGCCAGACACTATATCTAACTATTAGTGGATTTTGTATTTTGAATGGACCTATTTTCCCTGGTCTGGCCCTTTTATTTCATGCAAGCACCCAAATGTGCAAGGCCTTTTTCTCTGTCTCAGAAAGACAACGGATTCTGAATAGGAATAGAACTTTTAAAATATTAACCTGCAGGCCTGGAAAATGAAAAATAAAGGTTCCTTTTCTTTTTCCTCTTCCAAATACTCTGAAATCTGAAGTGTGCCCACTAGGTAGTAAATGTAAAAATTAAAAATAATTGCCTAGCCTTCAGGAGATTCATAATCTAACAAAAAAAGTACATAATAACTGTTAAGCCTCCAAGTCCAGGCCTGGCCATTTTAGACTTGGTGACCCACATGTACACCTCTGGATGGTCCCCAGGAGCCAGAAAGTCTGAAGCAACCACCAGCAACCAGGTGGCCACAGAAATTAGTAAAACAACTTGTTCCTGCCTCAACTTATTGCTCTGTAACCTGCACCCATTGTTCCTGTTCAGCCTTGCAAAAAATCCCACCCCTTCAAACATTGGGTTTCTTATACCCCCACCACCTATGTAACTATGTAATCTACTGCACCCTTCCCTCTGACTGCAACCAATACCCCCCCACCCTTATGATCATGCCTGTTTGTAATAAATGACCCCTACCCTTGTGATCATGCATCCTGCGATGCCCTTCCCCTCCCCAAGATAGATTACCACTTTTAGCTAACCATTTGCCCCAACCTATATAACCAATCCATTCTCTACTCCCCCCTTTGCCTAACTCCTTTCTCAGACTTGTCCTGCTTGCACCCAAGCATGAAATAAATGGCCTTGTTGCCCACACCAAGTCTGTCTACTGGTCTCTTTATGTGAGTGACATGCATGACAATGTGAAATGTGACTGTTATAATAAAGTAATATTAGTTACTATTTAGTGAGCATCTATGGTTTACTAGGCACTGATGTTAAGAATTTTACATTTATGAATTCATTTAATCCTCATAATAACCCTACAAGATAATTACTGTAATGAGTATTTTATAGATGAGTAAAAAAGGTACACAGAGAAGTAACTGGTCCTACTCACACAACTAGTAACTTCAATTGAAGTTGCAGCTTTCTTGGGCTTGAGTGACAAATAATGGCCGTTAAAACAAAATAAACAAATTATTTGAAATGAATGTACCAAATGACCTCCAAGTACCAGAAAGCCATTGGTTTTCATTCAATGACAAGCCCACCAAAGCAAAGAATTCTAAAACAAGATGTATGAAATTGATAAAGACCTCCTTATAGAAAAAAAAACATTTTTTTCAATCTTTCCTCTCCATTCCTTATTTCTTTCATTTTTAGCATATAGAAAAAAATTCTTTTTGTAGAAGTATGAAAGGTTTGGATGATAAAATGTCAGTGTACATTTTTATACCTATGCTTGTTTTAATTATGTTGTTACAATTTTTAATTGGGATACTCTTCTAAAGAAGAACATCTCAAAAAACTTTCCTACCATAATGTACTTTTGAGACATACGCCTGTTCAGGTAAAACAGTAGGTTCTGCAGGGAAAGGAGGAGGACCTGTAAACAAAGCAAAAACATAAGGAAACATGAAACTTTAACATTCCAAAGAGCTGCTATTTCTCTTTTATTCTATAATAAAACAGCAATCCAAAAATTATTTTTTTTCTGTATTTTTGCCATCTGTAGGCCATCAAATACTCATCAGGTCAGCCCTGATCAATGCCTTTCCTATTTTAAAATCATTTATGCAAATAAATTTCTGTGTTTCCCAATCGTACACTACTATATTGCTTGCTTTGCCAGACACAACATTCTGAAAAGTTACTAAAATGAAGTCCTATTTTAGACACATACAAACAACTGTCTATTTATAATACTGTGAAAAACATTTTAAATGTATGTTCTATTAAAAATTAATGAGTAAAATATATTTTATTAATAACACTATTTTACCAGGCCATTTTTCTTTTTTTTTTTGAGACAGAGTCTCACTCCGTCACCAGGCACCTGGCTGGAGTGCAGTGGTGCGACCTCAGCTCACTGCAATCTCCGCCTCCCGGGTTCAAGCAATTCTCCTGCCTCAGCCTCCCCAGTAGCTGGGACTACAGGTGCACGCCACCATGCCCAGCTAATTTTTTTGTATTTTTAGTAGAGACGAGGTTTCACCATATTGGCCAGGATGGTCTCAGTCTCTTGACCTTGTGATCCGCCCACCTCGGCCTCCCAAATATTGGGATTACAGGCGTGAGCCACTGTGCCCGGTACCAGGCCATTTTTCTAAGGGAATGCTATATTAACAGTTTTCAATGCTTTCAGTCCTACTCTTTGCAACTGTTTCTCAATGTGGTCCCCAAAGTTAGTGAGTACAGAAAAAATTTTTAAAACCACTAAACCTGAGGGACAAAAACAAATCAGGAAAACTTAAACAGGCTCCAGAAACAAAGGTACCAATTAAAGTAGTCAGTTTCTCTTAAGATTCATTTATAACAACAAAGAAAGCAAAGAAAACTGCTTCTCTGGACTTAATTTTAAGGAAGACAGAAATGAATAAAGAGTGACAATGTCACCTTAGAGCTCATACCAGTAAGAGAAAAATTCTAACTGTGGTTTAGATATATACACTCTGGACTTATTTTTTGTCTGATAAGAAATTCCAGTTTTATTTATTTAGTACACTGCATCCCCCATATACAATATAGTAACATTATTTATAAAGTATAAATATTTTATTTTTTTCAAAAACTTTCAACTTTTATTTTACAGGAGGTACATGTGTAGAGTTGCTACATGGGAATATTATGTGATGCTGAGGTTTGGAGTATGGATTCCATCACCCTGATAATGAGCACAGTATTCAATAGGTAGGTTTTCTTTTACCCCCACCTCCCTCCACCCTTTAGTAATCCACAGTCTCTATTGTTCCAATATTTATGGCTATGTATGGTTAATGCACAGCTCCTACTATTAATAACAAGTGAGAACTTAAGGTATTTGGTTTTCCATCCCTGCGTTCATTTGCTTAGGATTATGGCCTCCAGCTCCATCCATGTTGCTGCAAAGGACATTATTTCATTTTTTTAGTGGCTGCCTAGTAGTCCACAGTTGTGTATGTACCACCCCTTCTTTATCCAGTCTACCACTGATGGGCACCTGGGTTGATTTGATGTCTTTGCTGTTGTGAATAGTGCAGAGATGAACACAAGAGTGCATGTGTCTTTTTGGATTTTTTAATTGTACTTTAGGATCTGGGGTACATGTGCAGATCATGCAGGATTGTTGCATAGGTACACACATGGCAATGTGGTTTGCTGCCTCCATCCCCCGTCACCTACATCTGGCATTTCTCCCCATGGTATCCCTTCCCAACCTCCCCACCACCCCCCCATCCCTCCCTTGCCCCCCTACCAACGCATGTGTCTTTTTGATAGAATAATTTATTTTCTTTTGGTTATAAACTCAGCAATAGGGTTGCTCACACTCTGGACTTCAGGTAAGCAGAACTTTAAAAACTCAGAGAAAGAATTCCATGGAATGAAAATTAAAGACACTAAATTCTGTTTATTAGACCCAAATAATTTCAATAAACAAAGAAAGCGAGACTGTGTAAGATGTTTTGCATTTTAAAGCACTAAGTACAAGGCCTGGCATGGTGGCTCATGCTTGTAATCCCAGCACTTTGGGAGGCTGAGATGGGCAGATCACTTGAGGCCAGGAGTTCTAGACCAGCCTGGGAAACATGGCAAAACCCCATCCTTATTAAAACCACAAAGATTAGCTGGGCATGGTGGCATGCACCTGTTTTCTCAGCTACTCAGGAGGCTGAGGCATGAGAATCGCTTGAATCTGGAAGACAGAGGTTGTAGTGAGCTAAGATTGTGCCACTGCTCTCCAATCTGGATGACAGAGTGAGAGACTCTGTCTCAAAAAAAAAAAAAATCCCAAGACTTGTCCCCACAGTCCAACACATTGGCTATGGCAGTCTGTGGCCAGAGTGCTTCTTCAGGCCTAAACCTGAGCCATCCTTCCTCACTGGGCTGGGCTTTCCTGCAGGATCTCCAATAACTCCAGCTAGAGGCTCAGGGACAGAATTTGGATCTCCCTGGGCCTGAGCCCCTAGGGGGAGGGGTGGCTGCAGTCTCTGTGGACCAGCAGACTTAGCCTCTTCTCCTGGTAGTTCGAAGGAATCTAGATGGCCCAGAGGAATGGGTTTTCCCCCAGTAAAGTGCAACCTCTTCACTAAGAGACGAAGTGCTTTGTTAAACGGGCCTTGCCACTCAACTGGTTAAGACCCTCCAACAGGGGTTGACAGGCACCTTATACAGAGGTGATCCTACCAGCATCAGGTTGATGCCCCTTGAGGTCAGGGGCCACAGAAAGAGGAGCAGGCACCCATCTTTGCTGTTTTCCAGCCTCCCTGAGTGACATCTTCAGGCATGGGAGAGAATCAGATGAATAGGGCCTGAAGTGAATCTCCAGCAAACAGCAGCAGCCCTATGGAACAGGGACCTGACTATTGAAAGAAAAACAAACAAGCAGAAAGCAACAACAGCATCAACAACCACAAAAAAGGTCCCCACAAAAACCCCATCCAAGGGTCAGCAGGCTTAAAGACTGAAACTAGACAAACTCACAAAGATGAGAAAGAATCAATGAAAAAATGCTGAAAACCCAAAATCCCAGAGTGCCTCTTCTCCTCCAAATGATTGCAATGTCTCTCCATCAAGGGCACAGAACTGAACAGAGGATCAGACAGACGAATTGACAGAAGTGGGCTTCAGAAGATAGGTAATAAAAAGCTATGCTGAGCTAAAGGAGCATGTTCTAAAATGCAAAGAAACCAATAACCTTGATAAAAGATTAGAGGAACTGCTAATTAGAATAACCAGTTTAAAGAGGAACATAAACTATCTGATGGAGCTGAAAAATGCAGCACGAGAACTTTGTGAAGCATACACAGTACCAACAGCTGAATCGACCAAGCAGAAAAAAGGAAATCGGAATTTTAAGACCACCTTACTAAATAAGACATGCAGACAAGAATAGAAAAAAAAAAAAAAGGAATGAACAAAGACTCCAAGAAACATGGGACTTCATAAAAATACTGAACCTATGATTGACTGGAGTACCAGAAAAAGACAGGGAGAATGGAAACAAGCTGAAAAACCCACTTCAGGATGTTATCCAAGAGAATTTTCCACAACCTAGCAAGACAGGCCAACAAGCAAATTCAGGAAATACAGAGAACACCATTAAGATACTCCACAAGAAGATGATAATCCCAAGATACATAATCATCAGATTCTCCAAGGTTGAAATGAAAGATAAACTGTTAAGGGCAGCCAGAGAGAAAGGCCAGGTCACCTAAAAAGGGAAGCTCATCAGACTAACAGCAGACCTCTGAGCAGAAATGCTACAAGCCAGAAGAGATTGGGTGCCAATATTCAACATTCTTAAAGAAAACAATTAGCAACTCATAATTTCATATCCAGCCAAGCTAAGCTTCATAAGGAAGGAGAAATAAAATCCTTTCAAGACAAGCAAATGCTGAGGGATTTTATTACCACCAGATCTGCCTTGCAAGAGCTTCTGAAAGCAGCACTAAATATGGAAAGGAAAAACCAGTACCAGCCACTGCAAAAACACAGCAAAATATAAAGACCAATGACACTATGAAGAAACTGCATCAACCAGTATGCAAAATAACCAAATAGCTTCATGATGACAGAATCAAATTCATGCATAACAACACTAACCTTAAATGTAAATGGGCTAAATGCACCAATTAAAAGATACAGACTGGCAAATTGGGTAAAGAGTCAAGACCCACTGGTGTGCTTTATTCAAGAGACTCATCTTAAGTGCAAAGACACCCAGGCTTAAAATAAAAGGATGGAGGAAAATCTAGCAAGCAAATAGAAAGCTAAAAAAGCAGAGGTTGCAATCTTAGTCTCTGACAAAACAGACTTTAAACCAACAAAGATCAAAAAAGAAGAAGAGCATTACATAATGGTAAAGGGAACAATTCAACAAGAAGAGTTAACTATTTTAAATATGCACCCAATACAGGAGAACCCAGATTCATAAAACAAGTTCTTAGAAACCTACAAAGAGACTTGAACTCCCACACAGTAATAGTGGGAGATTTAACACTACACTGTCAGAATTAGACAGATCAACGAGACAGAAAATTACCAAGGATATTTAGGATTTGAACTCAGCTCTTGATGAAGTAAACCTAGCATACATCTACAGAACTCTCTACCCCAAATCAACAGAATATACATTCTTCTCAGTGCCACATGGCACTTAATTCTAAAATCATACACATAACTGGTAGTCAAACACTCCTCTGCAAATGCAAAAGAACCGAAATCCTAACAGTCTCTTAGAACACAGTGCAATCAAGTTAGAACTCAGGATTAAGAAACTCACTCAAAACCATACAATTTAAGGAAAACTGAACAACCTGCTCCTGAATGACTCCTGGGTAATCAAATTAAGGCAGAAATCAAGAACTTCTTTGAAACCAACAAGAACAGAGACAATGTATCTCTGGGACACAGCTAAAAACAGCGTTAAGGGGGAAATTTTTAGCACTAAATGCCCCCATCAAAAAGCTAGAAAGATCTGAAATTGATACCCAAACATCAATTAAAAGAGCTTGAGAGACAAGAGCAAACTAATCTGAAAGCAAGCAGAAGACAAGAAATAACTAAGATCAGAGCAGAACTGAAGGAGACAGAGACATGAAAAACCCTCCAAACAATCAATAAATCCAGGAGCTGGTTTTTTGAAAAAATTAACAAAATAGATAGACCACTAGTTAGACTAACAAAGAAGAAGAGAGACAATCAAATAGACACAATAAAAAATGATAAAAGGGATATCACCACTGCCCTCACAGAAATACAAACTGCCAACAGAGAATACTATAAACACCTCTACACAAATAAAATAGAAAATCTGGAAGAAATGGATAAATTCCTGGATGCATATATCCTACTAAGACTAAACCAGAAAGAAGCTGAATCCCTGAACAGACCAATAGCAAGCTCTGAAATTGAGGCAGTAGTACCCTACCCCCACAAAAAAAAAAAAAAAAAAAAGGCCATGACCAAACGGATTCACAGCTGAATTCTACCAGAAATACAAAGAGGAGCTGGTACCATTCCTTCTGAAACTATTCAAAACAATTGAAAAGGAGGGACTCCTCCCTAACTCATTTTATGAAGCCAGCATCATTCCGATATCAAAATCAGGAAGAGACACAACAACAAAAAAGAAAACTTTAGGCCAATATCCCTGATGAACATCAATGCAAAAATCCTCAATAAAATACTGGCAAACACATCAAATCCAGCAGCACATCAAAAAACTTATTCACCATAATCAAGTCAGCTTCATCCCTAGGATGCAAGGCTGGTTCAACATACACAAATCAATAAATGTAATCTATCACATAAACAGTACCAAAAACAAAAACCACATGACTATCTTAATAGATGCAGAAAAGGCCTTTGATAAAATGCATCATTCCTTCATGTTAAAAACTCTCAATAAACTAGGTATTGATAGAACATATCGCAAAATAATAAGAGCTATTATGACAAACCAAAGCCAATATCATACTGAATGAGCAAAAGCTGGAAGCATTCCCTTTGAAAACTGGCACAAGACAAGGATGCCCTCTCTCACCACTCCTATTCAACATAGTATTGGAAGTTCTGACCAGGGCAATCAGGCAAGAGAAAGAAATAAAGGGTATTCGAATAGAATGAGATGAAGTCAAGTTCTCTGTTTGCAGATGACATTATTTTATATTTAGAAAACCCCACCATTTCAGCCCAAAAACTTCCTGAACTTATAAGCAACTTCAGCAAAGTCTCAGGATAAAAAATCAATGTGGAAAAACCACAAGCTTTCCTTTACACCAACAGTTGGCAAGCAGAGAGCCAAATCATGAATGAACTCCCATTCACAATTGCTACAAAGAGAATAAAACACCTAGGAATACAGCTAACAAGGAATGTGAAGGACCTCTTCAAGAAGAACTACAAACCACTGCTCAAGGAAATAAGAGGGGGCATAAACAAATGGGAACACATTCCAAACTCATGGATAGGAAAAATCAATGTCATGAAAATGGCCATGTTGCCCAAAGTAATTTATAGATTCAATGTTATTCCCATGAAACTATCACTCACATTCTTCACAGAATTATAAAAACTATTTTAAATGTCATATGGAATCAAAGAAGATCCCATATAGCCAAGACAATTCTAAGCAAAAACAACAAATTCGGAGACATCACACTACCTGGCTTCAAACCATACAAGGCTACAGTAACCAAAACATCATGGCACTGGTACCAAAACAGACATATAGATCAATAGAGTAGAACAGATACCTCAGAAATATCTCCACACATCTACACCATCTGATCTTCGACAAACTGGACAAAAACAAGCAAAGTGGAAAAGATCTCCTGTTGAGTAAATCGTGCTGAGAAAACTGGCTAGCTATATGCAGAAAACTGAAACTGGACCCCTTCCTTACACCTTATACAAAAATTAATTGAAGGTGGATTAAAGACTTAAATGCAAAATCCCAAACCATAAAAACCTTAGAAGAAAACCTAGGCAATACCATTTAGGACATAAGCATGGGCAAAGACTTTAAGACAAAAATGCCAAAAGCAATTGCAACAAAAGCCAAAATTGACAAATGTGATACAACTAAACTGAAGAGCTTCTGCACAGCAAAAGTAACTATGACTAGAATCAACAGGCAACCTACAAAGTGGGAGACAATTTTTGCAATCTACCCATCTGACAAAGGCTTAATACTCAGAATTTACAAGGAACTTAAACATATTTAAAAGAAAAAACCAAACAACCCCATCAAAGAGTAGGCAACGGATATGAAAAAAACACTTCTCAAAAGACATTTTCGTGGCCAACAAACATATGAAAAAAAGCTCACCATCACTGATCAACAGAGAAATGCAAATGAAAACCACAATGAGATACCATCTCATGCCAGTCAGAATAGCAATCATTAAAAAGTCAGGAAACAATAGATACTGGTGAGGCTGTGGAGAAATAGGAATGCTTTTACACTGTTGGTGGGAATATAAATTAGTTCAATCACTGTGGAAGACAGCATGGCAATTCTTGAAGATCTAGAACAAGAAATACCAATGGGATTGCTGGGTATATACCCAAAGAAATACAAATCATTCAACTATAAAGACACACGTACATGTATGCTTACTGCAGCACTATTTACAATAGCAAAGACATGGAACCAACCCAAATGCCCATCAATGATAGACTGGATAAAGAAAATGTGGTACATATAAACTATGGAATACTATGCGGCCATAAAAAGGAATGAGATCATGTCCTTTGCAGGGACATGGATGAAGCTGGAAGCCATCATCCTCAACAAACTAACACAGAAACAGAAAACCAAATGCTGCATGTTCTCACTCTTAAGTGGCAGTTGAACACTGAGAACACAAGGACACGGAAAGGGGAACATCACACACCAGGGTCTTTTAGTGGGTGGGAGTTGGGGGAGGGAACAGAGGACAGGTCAATTAAGTGCAGCAAACCACCATGGCACACGTATACCTATGTAACAAACCTGCATGTTCTACACATGTATCTTTTTTTTTTTTAGAAGAAAAAAAGCTGTACCAGGCCAGGCACGGTGGCTCATGCCTGTAATTCCAGCACTTTGGGAGGCTGAGGCAGGCAGCTCATTTGAGGTCAGAAGTTCAAGACCAACCCGACCAACATGGTGAAACCTCATCTCTACTAAAAATACAAAAACTAGCAGGGTATGGTGGCAGGCACCTGTAATTCCAGCTACTAGGGAGGCTAAGGCATGAGAATTGCTTGAACCTGGGAGGTGGAGGTTGCAGTGAGTGGAGATGGCACCGCTGCACTCCAGCCTGGGTGATAGAGTGAGACTATGTCTCAAACAAAACAAAACAAAAACTACATTAAAAAATGCACAAAATATTAAAGATATACATGAAAATAATTTTAAAACAGTGATGAGTTCAAAGTTTTGGAAAAAACTAAAGTTTTAAAAGTTTCTTATAAGAAGACGACTAGAAAAATTAAAGGTTAATATAGAAAATCAAAGAAATGAATACTCAACTCTGTCTTCTATATCCTTTCATAGGAAAAGTATTTAAACTCAGCTATCTAGAGTAGACAAATTAAAGAAGAAACTATAGCTCACTATAGAGAAAAAGATGACCTTATTATTTTTCCAGGCTCTAGCCCAAGAGACAATATATCCTCAAAGAACTTTTAGTTGTAATTAAGGAACTACCGGCACTTTTTTGAGAAAACAATAATGAATACAAAAGTGCCAACAGCAGACATGGGTAAATGCTACCTTAATTTTCAAAGTAGTAACAGCAGACATGGGTAAATGCTACCTTAATTTTTACAAAGGAGGGAAAACAATAAATCTTTAGAAACTAAAGATTGCAGACCACTTGGCAAAACATTTGCTAGCCCTACATAAACATTTTTAAAGCTATTAGGGAAAAAGTATTTATCATGAGAAACCAATCACCAATGCATTTTTCTGATAATTCAACTGGATGCTCAGGAAATTCTATAGGTATGTTTTAAGTTGAGTTTAACAAAGTATTTAAAATACTTTGTAATTTGATTGTAGGCACTGATTAAGGACTTTGCAGGCATTGTTTATCTAATCCTAATGACAACCATAGAAGGTAGTAACTATCACTGTCCCCCCTCTCCAAATCAAACAGGTTTAGAGGGCAAACAAATTGCCAACATAGAGTCAATATTCCAACCTGAGCAATCTAATTCTGGAGTTTATATACTTAGCTTATTTGCTAAGGTACCTTAGATTATTCTCTGAAGTAATTCTACCATTTGCTGAATTTAATACAAACTTCACAAACACTGCATTTAAAACCTCTAAGTATTAAATGGACAGTATTACATTCATAGTAAGAATCCAACAAATTACAAAGAAAAGTGTATTTTAGGACTCAAACCCATTAACAATCTTAAAAGTTACCAAACAGTTTAGCAACATGATTATACCTTTCAGTGCTGAAATATACAAGAGCATTTTAACTATTATTAAATACATCAGCGGACAGCAACTGAAAGAAATTATTCAAATCCTGCAACTTCTTTCTTGTAGTTACCAGGTAACGCTCATTAACATAAATCTTTCAGGTGATTCCTTTTGAAAAATGATACCTTTTATAAATACTTTATAATCAAGAGTATTTACCTGATGTTTCTAAAACTTGTGGTTCAGGTTCATCCAATTGCAGAAGCTCATCAAG
The DNA here is from genome assembly GCA_963573385.1 of Cacajao melanocephalus. Taxonomy (NCBI): domain Eukaryota; kingdom Metazoa; phylum Chordata; class Mammalia; order Primates; family Pitheciidae; genus Cacajao; species Cacajao melanocephalus. The sequence continues at coordinate 16,589 of CAUYLG010023693.1, read as the reverse complement.
AGCTAATTTTGCTGCATTGGATCTAGACTCCTTTTTATTTTGTCCCAGTCCAGTCTTGTACTGAATACCATCCACCACAGCACAAAAGGCAAAATACGGTCCCATAACATTACCTTGAAAAAGAATTCAGAATGAATGCTACAATAATTCTTAGTATATTTTTGCAAACAATGTCTGTACATAGAAAACATTCCAGTACAAAAATTCTCAAAAATACCTCAGAAACATCAACTTTACAAGTCTTTTTGTAGGACCAATAGGGGTTAAAACTAAAGCTGAATGGGGCCCTCAACTAATTCTGAGGATTCAAGCAGATAGGCCAGCTCTAGATTCAGTATGAGCAATAGGGCCAGTGGTAGAGTACAGATCTCATATGGAGTTAACAGTGAGTGTCTAGTATAATGCCTGGCAATGGTAAACACTCCAATATTATCAAACGACCAGTGAGAAATAAAATGTGGAGATTTCAGGTAACATCTCACATCTTTAAAACTTCAATACAGGCTGGGCGCCATGGCTCACGCCTGTAATTCCAGCACTTTGCGAAGTCGAGTGTGTGGATCACGAGATCAAGAGATTGAGACCATCCTGGCCAACATGGTGAAACCTTGTGTCTACTAAAAATGCAAAAATTAGCTGAGTGTGGTGGCGTGAGCCTGCAGTCCCAGCTACTTGGGAGGCTGAGGCAGGAGAATCGCCTGAATCCAGGAGGCAGAGGTTACAGTGAGCCGAGATCACGCCACTGCACTCCAGCCTGGCAATAGAGCAACACTCAGTCTCAAAAACAAACAAGCAAACAAAGCAAAAACAACAACAAAAAACTTCAATACAAATGTCTTTAAAACTTTAATACAAAGAAATATGAATTTCTCCCATCCCTTGGATTGCCCTAATATGCTTTTAAACTCCAAAATATAAGAGATCCCTTTGAAGAAACCCTGTGTACCCATCAGGGCATTATGATAAGCAGCTCAACACATTACAGCTCGTGGAGGTTGGGGAGTGGGAGAGGAGGTAGGAGGTTAGGAGGAGAGGCGGGGAGGAAGAGAGGGAGACAGAGGGAACCAAAGCATAATGGTAAACTAAAGAATTAAACTGAATGTCTAGTCATCATAATTTCTTTTACCTAGCTTTCATATTTGGATGAAAAATGAAATGGAATTGTCTTGTCTCCTGTACTTACAAGTCTAAGATTCTTCTGTTTGAAGTTTTGCTTGTTAGTATTTAGACTTTATGAGGCCTTTAGGAATGTGACTCCCCACTCTTTGGTTACAGATGGCTACATACAATGCTGCTGCACATAAACCCCACTATCTTATTTCCTCGCATACTCAAAATTATATTACCTTAACTCTTTAATATGTACATCAAGGTTTTACAAGCAACTCCTGACTGCTGCTGGGTAAATTGCTTTCCCCATAACATCTCAGACTTCAGTTTCCCAAGTTCCTTCCTTCATGATCACCTGGGTTCCAATCCAGGTTTACTAAATCAGAGAGCATTTTGTAAAATTAACAAGGGGCCCAGATGATTCTTATGTATAAGATATTACACATCTTGGCTAGGTGCATTGGCTCACACCTGTAATCCCATCACTTTGGGAGGCTAAGGCTGGAGGATTTCTTGACTCGAGGAGTTTGAGGTCAGCCTGGGCAATATTGTGAGACAATAGAGCAAGACTCCTTCTCTACAGAACATTTTAAAATTAGGCATGTGGACACCTGTAGCCGTCTTAGCTATTCGGGAGGCTGAGGTGGGAGGATCACCACTGCACTCCAGCCTGGACAACACAGTGACAGCCTCTATATAAATAATTAAAAAAAAGATATTTCACCTAATACTTGTTAGTAAGTCTTCTGTGTCAGAAGGTGGAGCCTTTAAGCTTTAGCCTGTTTATAACTCGGGTTCTCAAACTTTAGTATAAATCTAATCACATGTAGAGCTAATTAAAAAATACTGATACTGTAGTCTCACTACCAAACACACTGAATTGGATTATTGAACTATAAGCATAAAATACACACCATTAACAACCAACGGGTCATGTTTTTTAGTAGCTTTTGCTCAGAGCAGTGAAGATTTGTCCTGATCATTTATTTTTTCTTAGCTTACATTTTCCAAGGGAAGTCCGAGATTACTGGAGGAAAGCTAACTAGTTATACAGACATTAAGCCCATCTCTACATTACCACCACGATCTACGTTAAAACACTATTTGTATCACCTGTTAGTTTACTGGTATTCCATGCAAAAGAGACTGAAACTCGATGTTGCTGTGACTATCCTTACTAAAATCCTGACATTTAAAAATTCTTTAGCAAAGATGTTAGCTTTGAGATCCATACTGATAAGTTAGCACCAGGAAAATTGAAGAAAAAACCTAACTACACATGCATGTGTACAAAGACACACACACACATATACACAAACTTTTTAAAATTAAAAAATTTTAAGCCTCTTAAGGGCACTTATTCCTCCACTTTCCTAAAATCTTCCTAATCATTGGCTATAATGTGAAAAGATCAGAAACTGCTTTCTGCATTTTCTGGATCTGTACTCCTATATCCTTTCACAGGTACATCATAGTTAGACTACTCTGGCTGGGGAGTTTAAGAGAGAATTGAAAAAACTTTAACAAACAAGTCTGCAAAGTATCAATCACGTAATCTAATGCTGGAATTTCACAACTTAATGCTTGAATTTCAGAAGGCAAATTTGACCTTAACTTTTCTTAGGCATCATACTTACAGAATCCTTCTCATAAAATAATCATAGTCCAAATATTTAACATCTCTATAAAAGTATGTTTATGATATAAGAAGTAATTACACTCCAAAATAGTCCATGAGACTAATTTCCATTCAGCTAGTCACACATAAAAAATTTCAATTCAATGATTATAAAACTTTGGTATATGAGTTATTTGTAGAGGCTGCAAAGGCTAAAGTGTGAGCATAAACATTTAAGTATTCTTATGAAAACATGCAAGCAGTTACCTAACCCCAATATTACATGAAAGAACTAAATTTAGCATGATTATTATGCTATACTTTTGGTTTTGTTTTTGAGACAAACACAATTTTAAACTTACCTGTTGTCACAGTTTCCTTAAGGTCAAGCTGAACTCGCTGCATTTGTGCAAACTGGTGCAAGGCTGACACAGGATTTATCTCTCCACGTTTGTATTTCATTATAAATTCCTTAGGTATTTTTTTTGGAGGAAGGACAGGATTTGAAATAGATGAAAAACTCTTGGAAAGCAAAGGTTCTGGAAAATTACCTAAAAACAAATGTTATACTTGTCATTTTGGTTAGAAAAAATGAGCAAAAGCACTGAATCCTCCCCAAAATGTAAGGTTGCGCCAGATACACTTCATCACGTTTTTCACAACTTTCTACAAACAATTTTGGCACACATGACAAGCACTGTATGTTATTACATCTATCTTTTGTAGTACTATTTTGCAAAAACGTAATGCCAACATGCCAGTATTGATACCAAAGGATCATGGAATTTTAGTGATGTCAGGGTCTTCAAAAACCAAGCTCTTTTTACAGATGATGTCACTAAGGCCTAGAATACAGAAGACACAAATGTGGGACCAGAACATAGTTTCTGGCTCCCATCCACTATTTTTCTCACTGGATTCAACCGAATTTTAAAGTATATTTGCCCCTGCTTTATACTTTACACTAAGTGTTATGTGGAATACAGACCAGTGTGAGTTCAGTGTCTTCCCTTACGCCTCATCTCAGAAAGGCAAGTCACACTTGAGTCAAGGTGGTAACGGAGGGTTAAACGAGCAGCACAGGGAAAGAGCTCTACAAGCCTCCTCCAAGTGCTGAGTCAGATGCCACCTGGCTTGTAGAACTCTTTCCCTGTGCTGCTCGTTTAACCCTCCGTTACCACCTTGACTCAAGTGTTTTCGGGATAGTAAGTTCTGCCAAGCCTCTGGTTTAAAGGTTTCCTGGTTGTGTAGACATTTACACAGGATTTATCTCTCCACGAATCGTAAACCTTGCTAATAATATCTTCCTGACTACCGAGTAGTTTTAAGGTCTTTTACATGGACTCTTCTCTGTTCTTCCTTTCCCTCTTTGTAGCAGAGGTAAACCCAGGATCATAAAGAACCGACTCATTGTCACGGATGAAAAAAGTCGTACCTGTCACTTGTGTAACTTTGGATGCCATCTTGGACAGGCTGTAACTTTCCGAGAAACATTCTGTGGGCGTAGTTAGCGTCTGTGTCGCTGGTCTAACTGGCAGGTTCTTTTTCAGCATCTGGGCAAAACTGGGGGCCTGCGAACTCTGAAACCAATTGTTGTTGCTAGCCATTTTCTCACCTAGAAGTCACAATAAAATTGACAGAAAACAAAACACTACGTAAACAAAAAACATTTACTCCAAACCCCGCCCCTCCCTGTATTTCCATAAATGGCCTTGGCACACATTCAGATGATTACAGCCAAATCCCTCTTGAACTGATTTCATGACTGCTTTCGAGTTTTCATAGACACAGATCTCTCCTGAATCCCTTCCCCAAACCTCTCCTACAAAGAGGGAAAGACGGAACAGAGAGAGGTCCGTGTAAAAGACCTGAAAACTACTCGGGAGCCAGGAAGATATTATTAGCAAAGTCAGGAAAAAAGAGAAAAAAGAAAAAAAAAATAAGCTCGTCGGTGGCCTCCTAAGTCCTGGCCCAACCCCCACCCACCGAAGTTTTCCTTCCTGCCCTCTATGTGAGTAGGCGGGCAGCTGCTGTCGCGCCTCAGGCCGGGGACTCGCAGGCAGTCGCCACCGCTGCCGCCGCCGTTGCTCCCCCTCCCGGCTTCAACTTCTGGCTTCAGGCCGCTCTGCGCGAGAGCCACAGGATCAGAGCCGCATTTTTCAAAACAGGCCTCGCGGTGCCCCTGCAGGACCCGGGCCTGCGCCCCCGCGCCCTGCTTCGTCCAATCACTAACCGTCTCGGAGGGCGGTGCGCCTGCGCCTGCGCCTGCGCTTGCGCTTGCTTCAGCGTCTTGCGTCACCTAGGGAAGAGACGCCGAATGTTGCACGCGTTCGAGGCGCAGGTGATGTCGACTCTGTTCTCGGAACACAAGGACCGGGTCCATCTGGCCGCTTTCGCCCTCTGGAGAAGGCAGGTAAAATCGCGCAGTTCGGCCTCTTCCCTTACTGTCCTGTGTCCCCTGCACTCCTCAGGGATGATTGTTTCTACTACAGTTGTCTGTGCCTGGGGCCTCCTTCCACAGAGTGCTTGAAGGTTGCTCAAGGGGTACCTGCGTGAGGGTGGTTTCGAGAAAACCCATCACTTCATCACCAATGGCAATCTGAGAAGGCGCCCACGGTGTCCTTCTGTTTACGGAAAAACATACCTCACATGTACTGAAGCTTGGCCAGTGAGCGAACAATCATGGAAACAGGTGTGGTCTTTGAGAGCAAATGGCTCTGCTATCCGGATGAGAAATTCAGTGTGGATGTTTTCAATTCTTTGCTCTCCTAAAGGTTGAAGGAGGCCCTAATTGACGTTTTAGGTGATAGATGGTGGAAAATAAGAATACTAAGTCACCCAACAAATTTCTGCATGTAAACAAAAAGTAATCCAAAGCATTGAGTGACTTCATTATAACAAAATTTCAGTGTCTATCTACCTTTTTATAGGGACAAGTGTTCTCAATAATTAAGTCAGATGTAAATCTCTTTAAAAAAAAAAATAAGCCAGGCATGGTGTTGGGCACCGGTAGTCACAGATACTGGGGAGGCTGAGGCGGGAGGACCAGTTGAGCCCAGGAGTTCAAGTACAGCCTGGGCAACATAGTGAGACTACCATCTCGCTCTTTTTTCTTTTTCTTTTTTTTTTTTTTTTTTTTGAGACGGAGTGTTGCTCTGTGACCAGGCTGGAATGCAGTGTCGCAATGTCCGCCTCCTAGGTTCAAATGATTCTTCCGCCTCAGCCTCCGAAGTAGCTGGGACCACAGGCGCATGCCACCACGCCTGGCTAATTTTTTTGTATTTTTAGCAGAGAAGGGGTTTCACTGTGTTGGCCAGGGTGGTCTCGATCTCTTGACCTCGTGATCTGCCTGCTGCGGCCTCCCAAAGTACTGGGATTACAGGTGTCATCTCTTTAAAAAAAAAAAAAAAAAAAAAGGAAAAGAACAAATAGAAGGAATATGCATCCAGAAATACATGGGCTGATAGGAAGAAAAAGTCCTGTGCCTCTCGTTAAGCAACGCATTTTCAATAAAAGTATTTTTCTTTAGTGGCTGTTAAAATGTGTGTTGATTATGTTGCATTGATCAAGTGCCCATTAATAATCTCAACGATAATTTAGAATTTTTTAAATTAACATTTAGAGACTTCTGGTTACAGGAAATTAAAAGTTCAAATGTCAAGAAGTAAAAGGATGATAATACAACTTCTAAGTACATTAGGATCAAATTTGAGGGGATACATGGAATGGAAATAAAAGCTCATTGAGTGAAAGGAATGAGGTACAAATTTCTCTACTGCACATACAAATGTAATATATAAATTATGCTTTATTTTGAAGTAATTTTAGATTTACAAAAGAATTACAAAGATAGTACAGTCTTCCCATTCCTTCCATCCACTTTCCCCTCATGTTATGTTACATTAACTGTCAAGACAAAGAAATCAGGCTTTCAAAGAATTAAGGTTAGTTTTATTCAGAGTCTTACTGAGGATTGCAGTCTTTCAAAGAATTAAAGTTAGTTTTATTCAGAGTCTTACTGAGGATTGCAGGAGAGTCTTTCAGAGAGTTTCTGTTACACTATACCAAGGCAGTGTTTCAGCACATAGCTTATATATCAGGTGATGTGGATGTTCTGCACGTGCTCAGAAGTTACAGTAGAGCAAAATCTCATCAAAGTTTGGGTGGGAGAGGAGTACATTGGTTATGGATTACAGAGGCATAATAATTATTATTGTCAGACATTATCTCGTATATAGGAAAAGACAAAAGCTAGTATTATTTAGCTTCGTTTCTAAAAATGCAGTGATTCAGGCAAGAGACGTGGGAACCTGTCCTTATCATCTTCAGGGCATTCTTCCGGCTGCACTCAGTCATTGAGTCAGGGAGTCGTGAAGTTATGCTCACAAGCAGTGAGCAAACATGGCTTCTTCACAACAAGGGTGGACTCTGGCTGCCAGAGGCAGATGTTTGCTACTTTGTCTCACGTAACTGTGGCATATTCATGGGAACTAATAAATTAAGATTAGTACAACACTACTAATTATACAACACACTTTATTTGGATTTCACCAGTTTTTCAACCAATGTCCATTTTCTGTTTCAGGATTCAGTTTGCCATATTGCATTTAGTAGTGGTCATATCTCCTAAGTATTGCATAGGTCTGTGGTAGTTTTTCAGCCCTTTATTTTTCATGACCTAGATAATTTTGAAGAGTGCAAGTCAGGTATTTTGTAGAATGGCCCTCAATTTGGGTCTGCCTGATGTTTTCTCATGACTACACAGAGTTATGTTATTTGGGAAGAATACTACGTAGATGAAGTTCTCTTCCCAGGGCATATTAGGGAGTTCCTAATATCGAGTATAACTGGCGATGTTAACTTTGGTGAATTGGTTAATGTTGTGTCTGCCAGGTTTCTCCACCATACAATTTCTGTTTTCCCTTTTCTACTCTCTATTTGTTAAAAGGTTCACCTCTTGGAGAGAGGAGTATCACAGAATTTGTGGGCATGTATTCATATCACATATTAATAAATATGTGGGGGGGAATACTTTAAGGCTTTGTATATACACTGTTTCACCCTAGAGTTTCACCCACTAATTTTAGCATTCATCTTTGGAGTTTTGCCCAAAGCAGTTATTATTGTGGTGTTCTAATGATTCTTTTCAATTTCCATAATTCTTTTTACATTTATTATTTGGAATTATGGAAGAAAGACTTGTCCCTTTTCTTTATGTTTATTCAGTTATTTGATTTATATCAGTATGGAGGCATAGGTATTTATTCTGTCATTTGAGTATAATCCAATACTGTCATTTTATTTTATTTTGTTTTAGTTTGAAACAGGGTCTTGCTTTGTCACCCAGGCTGGAATGCAGTAGTGTGATCATGGCTTATTGCAGCCTCCATCTTCGGGGCTCAAGCGATCCTTTTACCTCAGCCTCCTGAGTAGTTGGGACTGCAGGCATGCATGACCACGCCCAGCTAATTTTTGTAATTTTTTTTTTTGTAGAGACAGGGTTTCGTCAGATAACCCAAGCTGGTCGCAAACTCCTGGACTCAAGCAGTCCACATGTCTGGGCTTCCCAAAGTGCTGGGGTTGTAGGCATGAGCCACCGCAGCTGGCACTACCATTATTATTTTGTTACTCAAATTATTCCAGCTTTGGTCTTTGGGAACTCTTTCAGATTGGCCCTTGTGTCCTCCTGACATGTCCTCATCTTTTTTTTTTTTTTAAGTATTTTTCCTGCCCCACATCTAACAAGAAGCTGTGGTTACTTTTACAGGAGGATGGTATTTAGAAACTAAGCTCTAAGCATTAGGAGTGCTTATTCCTACTAGGTGTTATTGCTTCTATGCCTGCACAGAGAACAGAGCTAGGAAATATATTTGTGTATACTAACTCCTATATAGAGACACATCTATATTTCTGTATATAAACAAATTTATACTTATGCCTTTGACTATAATCTGACACCCCAGCATTCATTCCTGCTTTCCCCTTATCTGTGATTTCTTTCCCTGGCAATGAGAAATCTGCAATATCTAAAATGTATTTTATTTTTCAATGTAAAGTAGATGCATACTGGTTAACTTGTACCTTTGTACAAGAAGAAACAAATTTACCGCCAAGAAGAATTTAGCATTTATTTCTTTGATTTTTATTTCTTTAACCCTATTGACCAGGATATTTCTTTCATTTTTTCCTTTAATCTTACATTATATAGTCAAAAGAGTTTCCCAAAGTTACTTAGGTTTGTTACTTGTTTATAGTTCTATGGGTTTTGACAAATACATGGTGATATATCCACCACTACAGTACTGTTGTACAAAACAGTTCGTCACCCTCAAATTTCCCTCGTGTGGTCATTTTGTGGTTAACCCTTCTTCCCTCTCCTAACTCCTGGAAACCATTGATCTCTTTTCTGTTTCTACAGTTCCTTTCCATAATGCCATATAAATTGCATCATAAAATATGTAACATTTTGGATCTGGCTTCTTTCACTTAGAAAAACACATTTAAGATTCATTCATGTTGTTGAGTGAATCAATAGCTTCTTCTTTTTTATTGCAGAATAACATTCCATTGTACCACTGTTTATATGTTCACCTGTTGAAGTATATCTTGGTTGTTTCCAGTTTGAGGCAATTATGAATACAGCTGCTATAAACATTTGTGTACATAAATTTTCAATTGATTTGGGCAAGTACCTAGGAATGGTATTGCAGGGTCATATAATAAGTGTATGTTTAAATTTATAAGAAACTTCTAAACTTTTCCAGGGTGATTGTATCATTTTTGCATTCTGACATGGATCTGGGCAGAATTTTGCTGCTGGATATTCTTCCCTGTTCATTCGGTGCCACAGGGGAAAGCTTTCTCTGGATTCATCTTTGAGTACGCATGTCCTCTGTGTCTCCCAAGGAATAAAAACCTTAATCTGCAGAGTGAAGGGCAGCAGCTGAACATCTGGCCAAGTGTTCCTATGCCTGTCTCTTTCCAGATTTCAAGTTAATTTTTTGTGTTATGACCCTTGTTTACTTATGGGTTCAAGAAAATTTGTTTATAGTTTGTCTAGCTTTTTTATTGTTCTAAGGGTAAGGACAGTGCTTTTACCATCTCTCTACCTTTTCGAGTTGTTCATATGTCTTTAAATGAGTGATGGTGGGCCTCACATCTCTAGGATACTTAGATTCAGCTGGATACGTTAAAATGAATGATAAATCAAGATATATTTAAGCATCATTACCTCCAGTATGCCGGAAATTACATCCTTTGCAACTAATTAAACTTATGTTGGAAAAAATACATCAACTTTAAAATACATAAAATGTTATGAATAGTTTTTCAGAATTAGACAGAAAACAAGGGACATGTTTGAAGACCAGTGCTTAATTAGATTGGGAGAAAGGTGGGACGTTACTCACATTTTCTGACCCTATTTCATTCACTGGGCTGTTTGTTCTAAAGGAATGCATTCCTGCTGGCATCACCCTTTAAGTCAGAGTTACTTACCAGGGTGGAGGAGTGACACATTCACCTCATGCTCAAACTTGAAGCGTGCATCAAAATGCTTAGTAATTTAGATAAATATTTTATTGCAGTATTTAAAAAAATCAAAATTCATACCAAAAGTTTGATTAACAGTATGTCAGAATTTCAAATAAAGATAGCATTTAACTCTGTACTTGTACTAATTCCAAGCTGAAACCTTAAGTCTTTTGTTCATAGGTTTTTAAATGAATGATGTTGGATCTCAAATCCCTAGGATATTCTCAATGGATACATTTATAAACAATGATATAACACCCTAGTCTCTTCACCCTAATTCTGGCACTGCTGTAAGATATGATGAAGAAAGGGAACTACCATTTTTAAGCTATTATTTTATGGAAACTATACATCTGCTTTGTGAAGTGTATTTTAACTATTTATTGTCAAAGTCTTACTCAGCATATATCAGAGCAGGTATTCAAATTCAGGTCTACCATCAAAGCCAAACCTTTTCATCAAAGCAAATGTGTAGAATGGTGGTGAGCCTTTGGAGATAAGCCCTTGTGGTGCAAGGGAACTCCCAAAAGATTTGTAGAACATAAAACATGTCCAACATCACCAAATATTTTAAGTAGGGATTATTACCCATGCTGCTTTGCTAGGTGCTAAATAGAGATATACACATATGGTAGCTGTAATTAAGTAGCCTATAACCTTGATGACTCTAATAATGCAAATCATGTCAAGAATATGACACAAGGCCCAGCATGATGACTCATGCCTGTAATCCTATTACTTTGGGAGGCCGAGGTGGGTGGATCACTTGAGGTCAGGAGTTCAAGATCAGCCTGGCCAATATGATGAAACTCCATCTCTACTAAAAATACAAAACTTAGCCGGGCATGATGGCACGTTTCTGTAATCCCAGCTACTCAGTAGGCTGAGGCAGGAGAATTGCTTGAACCCAGGAGGTGGAGGCGTAGTAAGCTAAGATTGTGCCACTACACTCCAGCCTAGGCAACAGCAAGATGCTGTCTTAAAAAAAAAATTAAATGCATTATAAAATATTTGGCACAGGAATAAGAATGAATCTTTGGTGGCAGAGAGAAACTCCTTTAGAAAAATCCTTCATAATCTTTGATATTATATTTCATAATATTTAAAATCTGACCTTGCTACCTTAAGTATTACAACTCTGATATAAACAACCGTTTATTACTGCAGCCGCCTCTTCTCTTCCGTTTATTACTGCATTTGCCTCCTAACTGGTTTCCTATTTTGCTGTATGCTTCCATCCCTCGACTCTCTCCCATATAAACTCTCTTTTCCTTACTGTAGCCAAAGCAGCTTACCATCATGGGGGGATGTTGAAGGGGAAGCAAGCATGTCTGTCTTTACATGGTGTCAGGAGAGAGGGTGAAGGGGGAAGTGCTACACACTTTAAAAAAAATCTCGTGAAAACTCATTATTACAAGAACAGCAAGGGAGAAATATGCCCCCATAATCCAGTGACCTCCCACCAGGACTGTTCCCCAACATTGGGAATTATAATTCAACATAAGATTTGGGTGGAGACACAGAGTCAAAGCATATTAAAAGTTAGGTTAAAACATAGCCCTGATCTTGGAGCTTACAGTAAAATAAAAAATAAATAACATGTTTAGAAAATGGCCAGCCATTCAGTTGGGCTAGAATGTTTATCAGCTCATACATTCCGCCTGACCCCTGTCAGGTTTATTAAATGCATAGTGCCCTATTCCATTTTGTTTTAGCCACACATGTTAAGTTTGGCATGTGAAGGCTGGAGAGATATGTATGATGTTTTAGTTCTTATTTTTAAAATAGGATTAAAATTTTCATACAGTCACAACCTGATAATTTTGGTTGATGTTTATCCAATTTAGGCTCTGGGGCAGATAATTCACAAAATTTGCTTAACAACTTCTAGTGAGTTATATTGTAAAATAACGTATTTAGTAGTTTAGTGTTTAAGATGTTTTAGTGTAATTTAAATACATTTAATATTTCAAGACCACACTGAATGTTGCTTCTGCATTGGTTTTAGTAAAATGCCTCAGATTTGGTACCATATATTATCTATTAACAAATGATTGTTTAGTGGATATGTGAAAATATAACAGATTTTAAATACTTCCTTCCACATATTTCTGAATACTGATGTAAATTTAACTAAACATCAAATGGCCCTAACTATACTGTGTGAGTTGCAGAATGTTTTTGCAACTGCTGAACTATAGTACTCTCATCTTTTTAGGGTGTGACTCTTTCTTATGATTTGGCAAGGAAATTGGCAGTTGGGCATGATAGTCAATTCTTCATCTCAGTACATGATATTCAGTTGCTCATTAACTCAGTTGTTCAAGCCAGAACCTCAGGAGCAAGGCCAAAGTATAAGGTTGTGAACAAGAACACCAAGCCAAGGGAGTGAGTGGGGCTGAAGTACAGCTTTACTCTGCTAACCAAGACATATACCTTGGTTTGGAGCTTTTTTGGCTTGAGGAATGGATACTCTTCCTAATTCTTATCTAATTAATGTAAGTTATCTGACACTGCCCAGGAATTATCCTTGACTCTTTTCTTTTCCCCCAACTCCCATTCCATCAGTTAATTCTGTTGGCTGTCTCCATGACATTGCCTGAATAAGATCACTTCTTACCACTTTCACTGCTGCCACCCTAGTCCAAACAACTCTTACCTTTTCCTGGGATTTCTGTGATAGCTTACTAACGGGTCTTCCTGCTTCCCACTCTTGCCTCTCTTAACCATCCAGTAAATTTTCTCCATTTTACTTTTATAAGACAAGTGTAATTTTGTTACATGGATATATTGCATAGTGATGTAGTTAGGGCTTTTAATGTATCCATCACCCAAATAACATACATTGTATCCATTAAGCAATTAGAAAATATCACTCTCCCCAGGCCCCTACCCTTGAGTCTCCATTGTCTATCCATTCCACACTCTGTGTCCATGTGTATACATTATTTAGATCCTGCTTATAAGTGAGAAGATGGAGTATTTTGTCTTTCTGTTTCTGAGTTATTTCACTTAATGGCCTCCAATTCCATCTATGTTGCTGCAGGTATGATTCAGTTTTTTTTATGGCTGAGTAGTGTTCCATTGTGTATATATACATTTCCCTTTTTTAAAAATTGTACTTTTAAGTTCTGGGGTACATGTACAGAACATGGAGGTTTGTTACATACGTATACACATGTCATGGTGGTTGGCTGCATCTATCACCACATCATCTACATTAGGTATTTCTCCTAATGCTATCCCTCCCCTAACCCCTGCCCCACTACAGGCCCTGGTATGTGATGTTACCTTCCCTATGTCCATGTGTTCTAATTGTTCAACTCCCACTTATGAGTGGGAACATGCGGTGTTTGATAGTCTGTTCTTATGTTAGTTTGATGAGAATGATGGTTTCCAGCTCCATCTATGTCCCTGCAAAGGACATGAACTAATCCTTTCTTTTTTTTTTTTTTTTTACAGCTGCATAGTATTTCATGGTACATATGTGCCACTTTTTCTTTATCCAGTCTACCATTGATGGGCATTTTGGTTGGTTCCAAGTCTTTGCTCTTTTGAATAGTGCTGCAATAAACATACATGTGCATGTGTCTTTGTAATAGAATGATTTATAATTCTTTGGGTATATACCCAGTAATGGGACTGCTGGGACAAATGGTATTTCTGTTTCAAAATCCTTGAGGAATTGCCACACTGTCTTCCACAATGGTTGAACTGATTTACACTTTCACCAACGGTGTAAAAGCATTTCTATTTCTCCACATCCTCTCCAGCATCTGTTGTTTCCTGACTTTTTAATGATCACCATTCTAACTGGCATGAGATGGTATCTCAGTGTAATTTTAATTTACATTTCTTTAATGACCAGTGATCATGAGCTTTTTTTTCGTATGTTTGTTGGCTGCATAAATGTCTCCTTTTGAGAAGTGTCAGTTCATATCCTTTGCCCACTTTTTGATGGGTTTGTTTTTTTCCTGTACATTTCTTTAAGTCCTTTTTAGATTGTGGATATTAGCCCTTTGTCAGATGGGTGGTAGACTGCAAAAATTTTCTCTCATAGGTTGCCTATTCACTCTGATGATAGTTTCTTTTGCTGTGCAGAAGAGCTTTAGTTTAGTTAGATCCCATTTGTCTGTTTTGGCTTTTGTTGCCATTGCTTTTGGTGTTTTAGTCATGAAGTCTTTGCCCATGCCTAGGACCTTAGTGGTATTGCCTGTGTTTTCTTCTAGGACTTTTTTTTGGTATTAGGTCTTATGTTTAAATCTTTAATTCATCTCGAGTTAATTTTTGTATAAGGTGTAAGGAAGGGATCCAGTTTCAGCTTTCTGCATATGTCTTAGTTTTCCCAATACCATTTATTAAATAGAGAATCCTATCTTCATTGTTTGTTTTTGTCAGGTTTGTCAAAGATCAGATGGTTGTAGATGTATGGCATTATTTTTGAGGTCTCTGTTCTGTTCCTTTGGTCTGTAGATCTGTTTTGGTACAGTATCATGCTGATTTGGTTACTGTAGCCTTGTAGTATTGTTTGAAGTCAGATAGCGTGATGCCTCCACCTTTGTTCTTTTTGCTTAGGTTTGTCTTGGCTATGTGGGCTCTTTTTTTGGTTCCATATGAAATTTAAAGCAGTTTTTTCTAATTCTATAAAGGAAGTCAGTGGTGGCTAGATGGGGGATAGCATTGAATCTATAAATTAATTACTTTGGGAAGTATGGCCATTTTCACGATATTGATTCTTGCTATCTGTGAGCATGGAATGTTTTTTTCATTTGTTTGTGTCTTCTCTTATTTCCTTGAGCAGTGGTTTGCAGTTCTCCTTGAAGAGGTCCTTCACATGCCTTGTATGTTGTACTTCTAGGTATTTAATTCTCTTTGTAGCCATTGTGATAGGGAGTTCACTCATGATTTGGCTGTCTGTCTATTATTGGTCTATGGGAATGTTTGTAATTTTTGCACATTGATTTTGTATACTGAGACTTTGCTGAAGTTGCTTATCAGCTTAAGGAGATCTTGGGTTGAGAGATTGGGGTCTCTTAAGTATACAGTCGTGTCATCTGCAAACAGAGACAATTTGACCTCCTCTTTTCCTATTTGAATACCCTTTATTTCTTTCTCTTGCCTGATTGGCTGGGCCAGAACTTCAGTATTATGTTAAATAGGAGTGGTGAGAGAGGGCATCCTTGTCTTGTGCCGGTTTTCAAAAGGAATGCTTCCAGTTATTGCCCGTTCAGTATGATATTGGCTGTGGGTTTGTCATAAATAGCTCTTATTGTCTTGATATATGTTCCATCAATACCTAGTTTATTGAGACTTTTTAGCATGAAGCATTGTTGAATTTTGTTGAAAGCCTTTTCTGCATCTATTGAGATAATCATGTGGTTTTGTGTTTGGTTCTGTTTATGTGATGGATTACATTTATTGATTTGCATATGTTGATGAAACAGCTTTGTATCCCATGGTTGAAGCCAACTTGATCATTATGGATAAGCTTCTTGATGTGCTGTTGGATTTGGTCTGCTAGTATTTTGTTGAGGATTTTTGCATTGATGTTCATCAGGAATATTGGCCTGATTTTTTTTTTTTTTTTAGTTGTGTCTCTGTCAGGTATTGGTATCAGGATGATGTGGTACTCATAAAATGAGTTAGGAAGGATTCCCTCTTTTTCTATTGTTTCAAATAGTTTAGGAAGGAATATTGCCAGCTCCTCTTTGTACCTCCGGTAGAATTAGGCTGTGAAACTGTGTGGTCCTGGACTTGTTTTGGTTGGTAGGCTATTAATTGCTGCCTCAATTTGAGACCTTGTTATTGGTCTCTTCAGGGATTTAACTTCTTTCTGGTTTAGTCTTGGGAGGGTGTGAGTGTCCTGGAATTTATCCATTTCTTCTGGATTTTCTGTTTTATTTGCACACAGGTGTTTATAGCATTCTCTGATGGTAGTTTGTATTTCAGGTGGAATCAGTGGTGATATCGCCTTTATCATTTTTTAGTGTATCTATTCTCTGTTTTATTCTTTATTAGTCTGGCTAGCAGTCTATTTTGTTGATCTTTTCAAACAATCACTCCTGGATTCATTGATTTTTTGAAGGTTTTTTTGTGTCTGTATCTCCTTTAGTTTTGCTCTGATCTTAGGTATTTCTTGTCTTCTGCTGGCTTTTGAATTTGTTTGTTCTTGCTTCTCTAGCTTTTTTTTTTTTTTTTTTGAAAGAAAGAAAAAGAGAGGAAAGAAAGTGAGAGTGAAAGAAAGAAAGAAAAAGAATGTATGAGAGAAAGAAAGAGGAAGAAAAGGAGGGAGAGAGAACAGGATTCTTGTTCTACTGCCCAGGCTAGA
>CAUYLG010023691.1:0-19558 GCA_963573385.1 Cacajao melanocephalus | reverse complement strand
TTATTCCTTCCTGTCTCCATTGTTAAGCACAATTATTGGCATAAAAGAGGTTTTTAATACCCATTTTTAGACTGCATTCTAGCCTGGGCAATAGAACAAGAATCCCGTTCTCTCTCCCTCTTTCTCTTCCTCTTACTTTCTCTTCCTCTTTCTTTCTCTCTTACATTCTTTTTTTTCCTTTCTTTCACTCTCACTTTCTTTCCTCTCTTTTTCTTTCTTTCAAAAAAAAAAAATCCTCACAGCAGCCTCTGGTTTAGAATGAAGGAAATAGAGGCAGAAAATCTGAGTAAGAGAACCAAGGTTTAAGCCCAGGCAATTACTCCAGAGCTCATGATCTGTGCACTTTACCACCTTACCATTGTAGCTTTCATAATTGAGATTCCTAAGCAATGTATCAGACTAACAAAACCATGGATCAGAAATCAGAGTTCTGCTATGAATTCAATTGTATTTTAGTTCCACATGAACATAATATGATACATTTTAAAACTTCACAAGAAGCATTGTATGAGAAAGCTGAAAGCAAACTTCTGAATGATGAAAACATTTTCACTTCTTAAAGTAGGGCGTGTTTGCTGGAGACAGATCATCTCACCTGCTTATTAACTTATATTTTGGTTTTAAAGAGGCCCCATCTGACAGGATCCAGTGGTCAGAATTAGGTGTAGCTTTAAAACCGCTTGCACATTGAGAAAGAAAGTAATATTTCTATGGCATATCTGGTTCAGGCTTAATTTGCAGCCCAGTTGTTGCCACGGGAACGTGCACGTGGTCTAGGGAAAATGCTCATTCAAGGAGGATGAACAAGGGCCATTTCCAAATGGGCCAAGTTCACTGGAAAATTGTGCTTCAGAGATTTCCATGTCAGTCAGCACTCCAAAATGAAAGGTCACAATCAAAGGGAGGAAACACAATTGCAAACATCTCCAGCGTTTGCTTGAGATTTCATGTTTTCTGTTAAACAGTACTCTTGGTAACTCTATGCTGGTGTGATAGACACAGAAGATGAAATAGACTAAAAAAAACTCACTAATATCGCTGTTAGGGAGTGAAGAGGAAATGAGGTAAACACCAGAGTCATTCAAGTGTTTCAACTTTAGTAAGTAGCACCGAACGATTTTGAAATTGTGAGGAATAAAAGATTCTTCTACATCTTTAAATTGTCCCGTCCTCTGCCTCCACACTTTTCTCAGGAGGAATTTGAATTTCCTAGAAAGTCTTCCGTCTTCTTTTTCTCATCCTTGTCTTATTCATCATCTCTGTCATTAGCCGTTTAGTTTAATTGTCATTTCCCCTAAAATGCTCATTAGCCACAACTATTCTTTTTTTTTTTTTTTTTCGAGGTGGAGTCTTGCTGTGTCACCTAGGCTGGAGGAGTGCAGTGGTGTGATCTTGGCTCACTGCAACCTCCGCCTCCTGGCTTCAAGGGATTCTTCTGCCTCAGCCTCCTGAGTAGCTGGGATTACAGGTGCCCACCACCACACCCAGCTAATTTTTGTATTTTTAGTAGAGATGGGGTTTCACCATGTTGGCCAGGCTAGTCTCGAACTCCTGACCTCAGGTGATTCACCCACCTTGACCTCCCAAAGTGTGGGATTACAGGTGTTAGTTACTGCACACGGCCAGCCACAGCTGTTCTTTAACTTGCTTGAAGTAGCGTAGCTCTATGTTCTTCCCCCATGGGAGAAATGACTCTTCCTTGGCCTTGCCCATCTTAGAGTCATGCTTCCTTTCTTCTACTTCCCTTTCCCAGAATAGTAAGTTGAACATGAAATCAATGGAAGAACTGCTTAGTTATGCAAGAGAAGCTTCAAGGAGGACAAAGACGAGCCAGGCATAGTTATTCTCCTTAAATGATCTTACAATCCAGTAGAAGCGATTAGACAAGAGTAAAAAATAACTTATTTACAAGGAGGAACATGATAATTGCTATTAAAATAGTTTCAACAAATTGCAGTAAGGGATAAAAATGGTAAGAGAGATCATAGTTACCAATTTGGCCACGTCACTCTTTTGGTTTTATTTTTTTCCTATGATGCTCCCTGGCTGAGAAAAGCTCCAAAGCATGATGTACAAGTTAAACGTGCCCATGGACAGTCTGAGCTGATGGAAGCGCTCCAGCCTCACCCTCTGTCGGCACTAACACACATGCACTCAGGGCTCCCTGGCCCACTCGCCATTCCTCGAACAATTCAGGTTCTTTCTGGTTTTCACACCTTTGCACTTGCTGCTCCTTTTGCTTAAAATGTGCTTCCTTTTTCTTTCTGTTTGTCAAACTCCAGTTCATCCTTGAAAACTTTCTTAAATTTTACCTCTTTTTGGTGCTTTCTAATGATTCCCCAATCAATATAATTTGCTTCTTCTTCCAAGCCCGTCACATTACATTGCATTTCTCATAGCATTCATCAGATTAAATTACAACTATTTATTTAGAGAATGCTTTCCTCATTCAACTGTGAGCCCCATGGAAGCAGGAGCTGTGGCTGGCATCTATGTATGGTGAATGCTTAGCACACTGTCTAGGTTGTGGCAGATGATGGAGAAAAGCTAAGAAATACTTGGTGTTTGAAATGCGGTTTGAGCCCTGGATAGGATTTGACAGACACACGAACAAAGGCATGAGGTAGGAAAAGTTCTGATGACCGATTTGCTTTCAGCCTCCCAAAACCTACTCTAGCAGTTCTCTGGGCCATGCTCTCTTCAGCTAAATTTTCCTCTCTGATAAAACAGACTTTAAAGCAACAAAGACCATAAGAAACAAAGAGAGACATTACATGGTGGTGAAAGGATCAATGCAACAAGAAGAGCTAACGAGCCTAAATATATACGCACCCAATACAGGAACACCCAGATACATAAGGCAGGTTCTTAATGACTTAATAAAGAGACTTAGACTCCCACACAATAATAGTGGGAGACTTTAACATTATACTGTCAATATTAGACAGATCAATGAGATAGAAAATTAACAAGGATATCCAGGACTTGAACTCAGATCTGGAACAAGTAAACTTAACAAATGTTTACAGAACTCTCCACCCTAAATCCACAAAACATACATTTTTCTCAGTATCACATTACACCTATTTTAAAAGTGACCACATAATTGGAAGTAAATCACTCCTCAGCAATTGCATAGCATTTCACAGGTTTAAATAAAATAGTGCTTGGCTGCTTGTTTTTTCCATCCCTTATTCCTTCCTGTCTCCATTGTTAAGCACAATTATTGGCATAAAAGAGGTTTTTAATACCTATTTTTAGACTGCATTCTAGCCTGGGCAATAGAACAAGAATCTCGTTCTCTCTCTCCCTCTTTCTCTTCCTCTTTCCTTCTCTCTTACATTTTTTTTCTTTCACTCTTTCTTTCTTCTTTTCTCTTTCTTTCTTTCAAAAAAAAAAAGATAGTTTGGAACTATTTGCTAAGGTTAAGTGTATATGTGTGTGTGTTAAGTGTATATGTGTGTGTGTGTATATGTATATACACACACACACACACACACACACACACACACACACACACACCCTAAGACGCAGCAATTTAAGTCCTAGTTATTGGATTTAATTTAAATTTAATTTTATCCTGAAAGCATACATGAAGGGTTCTGGGTCAGAAATAGATTTCTTCATTGTTATCTCACCACAGATAATGTGTGTGGTCTATTCTACCTGTCTTGCCCCTGGCTTTACACCTGGAATCCTGCAATGAAGCCATGGAAATTTTTTATACACAGTGGCAAAATTCTCCATAAACTAGGTATGAGGGAGAAATAATTTTTCTCTCTCCTTCTGAATGTGTTGGCCGGGTGCAGTAGACCACACCTGTCATCCAGCACTTTGGGAGGCCAAGGTCGGCGGATCACGAAGTCAAGAGACGGAGACCACCCTGGCCAACACAGTGAAACCCTGTCTCTACTAAAAATACAGAAATTGTCTGGGCGTGGTGGCGCATGCCTGTAGTCCCAGCTACTCAGAAGTCTGAGGCAGAAGAATCGCTTGAACCCAGGAGACAGAGGTCAGAGGTTGCAGTGAGCTGAGATCATGCTATTGCACTCATTCCAGCCTGGCGACAGAGCAAGACAAGACTCCTTCTCAAAAAAGAAAAAAAAAAGTGTTTCCTCCAGATTTCAGCTCTTTCGTATGTAAATAAAATCTCTTCAGGAGCTTAATGGCCAGATAGTCTTGGCTTTTAAAAGGCTTGAGGAGGGCCTCATTCCTCCTTGAAATGTAAATGTCTCAATGCATAAGGCTACAGATTTTTCAGGTGTGAAGCTAACCTAGGTGCCTATCCCTTTAGCTTTAGGGGAGACAAGAGATGTTTTATCATCTTTTGGATCAGAGCAATTAACTCCTTCATTAGGGAAATTAATGGCTACAGATCTAATCTTTATAGTACATGAAAGTGTTTCTCAGAAATGTAGAAGCAAAATTCTCTAACTTTATAGTGTAGGATCAGGCATCCTTTAACCACAGGTATCCATGCTGAGAAATGCATCATTAGGCTATTTTGTCATTACGCAAACATCATACAAGTACTTACACAAACCTAGATGGTACAGACCACTACATACCTAGGCTAGATGGTATAGCCTATTGCTCCTAGGCTGGAAACCTACTGTAGACTTCAAAAGTACTGTATACTTAGACTACTATAAATTCATTTTATTTTTTGAGATGGAGTTTTGCTTTTGTTGCCCAGGCTGGAGTGCAATGGTGCAATCTTGGCTCACCGCAACCTCCACCTCCCAGGTTCAAGCCATTTTCCTGTCTCAGCCTCCCACGTAGATGGGATTACAGACATGTGCCACCACGCCCAACTAATTTTGTATTTTTAGTAGCGACGGGGTTTCTCCATGTTGGTCAGGCTGGTCTCAAACTCCCAACCTCAGGTGATCTGCACACTTTGGCCTCCAGTACTGGGATTACAGGCATTAGCCACCATGCCTGACATATATTTTCCTTCTTCAATAATAAATTAACCTTAACTTACTGAAACATTTTTACTTCATAAACTTAACTTTAAAAAACAATGTAACCTATTTGTGATAACACATAGCTTAGAACACATTGTATAGCTATACAAAATTTTTTCTTCATATCCTTATTCCATAAACTCTATTTTTAAAACTTTTTATTTTTTACTTATATAACTTTTTTGTTAAAAACCAAGGCACAAACACACATCACCCAAGGCTTACGAGGGTCAGGATTATCTGTGTCACTGTGTCCTCCACCTCCCCGTCTTGTCCCATGGAAGGTCTTCAGGAGCAAGGACATGCACAGAGCTGCTATCTCCTAGGATAACAATGAATAATAATGCCTTCTTCGGGAATCCGTCCTGAAGGACCTGCCTGAGGCTGTTGGACAGTTAACTTTTCATTTTTCTAATTAGAGGGAATACACTCTAAAATACAGTAAGAAGTACAGGCCAGAAGCGTTGGGTCACAGCTGTAATCTCAGCACTTTGGGAAGCCAAGGCAGGCCAATCGCTTGAGTCCAGGAGTTTGAGGTCAGCCTAGGCAACATGGCAAAACCTCATCACTGCAAAAAATCACAGCCACTCAGGAGGCTGAGGTGGGAGGACCACTTGAGCCCTGGAAGTGGAGGTTGCAGTGAGCCAAGAGCACACCACTGCGCTCCAGCCTGGGCAACAGAGCAAGACTCTTTGTCTCAAAAATAAAATTTTTTAGCAAAATTGAAAATAAAAGAATTAAAGTACAGTAAATACATAAAGCAGTAACAGTCATTTATTACCATTATCAATTGTTATATATAGCACATAACCATATGTGCTATACTTTTCTATGGCTGGCAGCACAGTAGATTTCTTTACACCAGCATCACCACGAACATATGAGTAATGCATTGTGCCACGACCTTACAATGGCTATGATGTTACTGGGCTATATAGGAGCTTTTCAGCTCCATTATAAGCTCATGGGATCACCGTTGTATATGCAGTTTGTCATTGACCAAAACATTGATTAAGCAACACATGACTCTATTTGTTTCTGTGGCTAGGACTTTTTACAAGAACACTGAAAAATCCAGAAATGCTTTATTTTGCCAGCTTATATATCCAACAGAAATGTGTACACATGTATACCAAAGACATGTTCAAGAATGTTCACTGCAGTCTTATTCTTACAGGCCCAAAACTGGAAATAATTAAATGTCTATCATCAGTAGAATGGACAATTATCTATTATAGTATATTGATATAATAGAATTCAATATGGAAATAAAAATGAAGAAACTTCACTACATGCAACAACGTGGATGACTCGCACACACATAGCTTTAAGCAAAAGTAGCCAGGCATAAAAAAGACAAACTCTACGATTCCGTCGAAATGAAACTGAAAAACAGGCAAAACTAATTCATGATGTTAGAAGTCAGGATAATCCTTACCTTTGGCAAGGAAAATGGGGACAATTGGCAGGAGGAGGCACAGCCAGGGCTCCTGAGTAATACTCTTTGTCTTGATCTGGATAGTGGTTACATGGGTGGGTTTATTTTGTAAAATTGATTGACGTGTACTTTTCTGTACATGCTTTATATTCAAAATTTTGATAATAAAAAAAGGAAAGAGGAAGTTCTTATAAAGCCTCAACAGTTCTCACAGAATTCAGGGTCAGCAAAGCATCCTGGCTTTTGGAAATGCTAACACCAAAAACAGAAAATAGTGTAACTGATATGATTTGGCTCAGTGTCCCCACCCAAATCTCACCTTGAATTGTAATAATTCCCACATGTTAAGCCAGGCAGAGTGGCTCAGGCCTGTAATCCCAGCAATTTGGGAGGCCAAGGCAGGCAGAGCACCTGAGATCAGGAGTTTGAGACCAGCCTGGCCAACACAGTGAAACCCCATCTCTATTAAAAATACAAAAAATTAGCTGAGCATGGTGCTGGGCGCCTGTAATCCCAGCTACTCAGGAGGCTGAGGCAGGAGAACAGCTTGAACCCAGGAGGTGGAGGTTGCAGTAAGCCAAGATTGTGCCATTGTACTCCAGCCTGGGCCACAAGAGCAAAATTCCATTTTAAAAATAAAAATAAAAAAGATAATCCCCACGTTTTGGGAGGGACTCGCAGGACGTAACTGAATCCTGGGGGTGAGTTTTTCCCATGCTGTTCTTGGGATGGTGAATAAGTTTCACAAGATCTGATGGTTTTATGAAAAAGCAGTTCCCCTGCACATGCCCTCTTGCCATGTAAGACGTATCTTGCTTCTCCTTCACTTTCCACCATGATTATGAGGCCTCCCCAGCCATGTGGAACTATGAGTCCATTAAACTTCTTTTCTTTATAAATTACCCAGTCTTGGGTATGTCTTTCTTAGCAGCATGAGAACAGACTGATACAATAACTCAAGTATGTTTTTCTCTGCCTCTCACCTCTGCTTTCCTCTTTTAACTCATTCATTTTTTCTCTCAAGTCTGCTTGACAGAGTAAGACAGATGAAGTAGTAACAGTAGTTAAGAGTGTGGTTAATATCGTTTATTCCTAAATGATTTCCTTAATGGAGAGCACATAGGATTTGAGATTTCGGTATTATTCCCAATAGTTAGAACGCCCATATGCCAGTAGGGTAGGCATTTATTCCAATTGGTGTTTCCGTCTCCATACTTCTTGTTAAATTTTTTAATATGACCTCTGGCTTAGGTTTTTTAAATATGTAAAGAGAAAAATATTTCATCCCAAAGCAAATAGACACCAATTATAAATTTAAACTTTTTACTTTTCTGTAATGAAAACAATCTGACCACTGAAAAGAATAAAGTAAAACAATCTGACAGTTTTCTATGCCAACGGGACTACAGGTGATAGCTAGTAAATTGAGAGATATCTTTAATGTTCCTAAGCAATTTTTTAAAGCCCAAATCATTCCTTCGCACACCTGCAAAAGATTCAGAAGCCCATGGGGAAGTAAACATTTATTTCAAAAATAAACTTTAAGGTTTGGAAATAAAAAGAGGCAAGCTGTTTTCTTATATAAGAAAATGTGGCCCTATGCCGCCATAGGCACTGTAATCAGAATTTCAAAGAGCAGAAATAACAGGTGACAACTTACCCGGGGACATTCAAACCAAGGGAACTGCAGAACAAATGTCATTTACATCCATTAAATGCCATATCAGCAGAGAAGACTGGAAATAAAGACACAAGGATCTCAACTCCAGTTTTGCTACTGACTTGATGAATTTTCTCCTCTGTAAAATGGGAATAAGAACCTCTGTTCTAGAAAACCAAACACTGTATGTTCTCACTCACAAGTGGGAGCTGAACAATGAGAACATATGGACATAGGGAGGGGAACATCACACACCAGGGCCTGTCAGGGGGTGGAGGGAAAGGGGAGGAAAAGCATTAGGATAAATACCTAATGCATGTGGGGCTTAAAAACTAGATGACAGATTGATAGGTGTAGCAAATCACCTTCACATACGTACACTTACGTAACAAACCCTCACGTTCAGCACATGTATCCCAGAACTTTATGTATATATACATATATATATATGTGTGTGTGTGTGTGTGCATATATACGAGTATATATGTGTATATATATGTATGTGTGTGTATATAGTCAATTTAAAATAAAATAAAAATTGTTAAAAAGAAAAAAAAACTCCTGTTCTATCATGAGAAACAAATGATCAAAGTGAAAATTCTTCCAAAGAAAGTAACTTAGAAATTATGCTTGTATTATTACTACAATTTTCTTTTCTGTGTGAGATGAGTTTTAAGTTTTTTTTATAAGCTATTGGGGTACACAGTGTGGAGATTCCTTAAATAACTAAAAGTAGATCTACTATTTGATCCAGCAATCCCATTACTGGTATCTACCAAGAGGAAGTCATTATTCAAAAAGATATTTGCATGCAAATGTTTATTATAATTTTCCGAAGCCCTCTTTTCTGTCTCTTTCTCCTTTTCCTTATATGTCTCTTCTTTCTCCTTTACATTTTTCCTCCCTTCTTTTCCCGCTTTCTCCTTATCTTTAACTTTTTCCTTTCCTTTCTACCTTCTCTATCACTTTTGTAACTTTCATAATACGTCATTTTACTTGACCAGATGATAGCACATATATTTGTATTGTCTCTGAAATAGCAAATAAAGTTACTTTTGCTTGTTTATGATGCAAAATTGATTCAGTTTCAGTGAGTTACTGATTCATAGAAGAAAAATCAAAAATTTTTATTACTCTAGTCTAAAAGAATCATCCTAGGGTTTATTGAAATGAAAGAATCAGTTTGTTAGTGAACAGTATTTCAGGGTCACAAGGAACCAACCTACTAGTGATTTTCCTTTCAGGTCCATTGAACCATACACCACCTCATTTCTTTCAGCTGCCCTGTGTTCTACCCTTTGGTGAGTATGTATCTAGCATGCCTCCCCTCTCTGTCCACTTTCTGAATATTAAATGAGATCCTAGGATCCCTGATCAATGTTAATCAATCAATAAAAATTTTCTTAGCATTTATAGTACACTTTCTATGTATAATGCTAAAACTTTCTTAGCATTCATAGCTTGTACAAGATCTCTGGAAAACTGCAGTTAGAAAAAATGTGGTTTTTTAACTTCAAATATATTCATACTCCTTTATGCTTGAAAAGAGTATACATATTATAAACAGGGATAGATACATTAGGCTTCATTCACTTTAAACAAATTATAATCATATATAATTATGGGGTACACAGTGATGTTATGATATACAGTCATGCATTGCTCAATGATGGGGATACATTCTGAGAAATGCATTGTTAGGCAATTTCATTGTTATGCTAACATCATAGCGTGTGCTGCCACAAACCTAAATAGTATAGCCTACTACACACCTAGGTTGTACGGTATCGCCTAGGCTACAAACCTGTACAGCACGATATGTACTGAATACTATAGGCAACTGTAACACAATGGCATTTGTGTATTTAACCACTGAAAAGGAACAGTAAAAACATAGTATTATAATCCTATGGGACCACTGTTGTTCATGTGGTCTGTCGTAGTGCATGACTGTATAGCTCCTTGCCAAACATCTACATTTAAAGGGTCCAGAGCCACTTCAAACTCATCAGGTCCAAACTGTTTACATTTCTGGCTGTTTCTTACCTATAATAATGCATGAGTCCCTTAACTGGTCTACTCTGATCCGTTCTCAGTGCTTAGGACTGGATGATATTTCTAATTCAAAAATTTACTCTTGACATTTTCTTACTTAAACCACGCAAAGTTTTTTCTATTGTTCTTAGCAAAAGCCCAACTATTTTTTTTTTAACAAGACATGGATTATCTGGTTATTGGTTACCCTCCAGCTATCTGTTTTGCTCTCCTGACCTCTCATTTTACATCCCAGTGATACTGAGTTTTCTCTAGTTCTTCAAATCAAATACACCACTGTCTTAATTCTGGAACTTAATCTTCGTGTCCCCATTACCTTAAACACATGGTTCTCCTGCATTTTTTCCTGGATAAGACTTTCCCATTCTCCAGACTTTAAAGGTTTCCGTTTCTGAAATGCCATTTCTGACCCCAAAAAGCAGGCTCAATATCTGTGCTCCCCTTCATAGATCTTACTGCACTGAGTTCTAATTGTCCATTTATTTATTTGGTTATTCCCTCTAGACTGTAAGGTACATAGGGAATGATCATGTCTATCTTGAATAGTGTTCTACCCCAGGTTTTTGGCACATGTAGAACACAACATATCATAGGAAAGAGATCAGAACTGATGAAAATAAGGTGAAAATGAAAGAGGAAAAAGAAGAAATCAGTTTAAAGAGACATCACTGGGTGCTTGTGAACCATAGAAGGAATGCCATCTAGAGAGAGGGTACTTGACTAAATTTCAGACAGAGCAAATGCAGAAAAACTGCTTAGGTGATTCAGAGGTAATGTTTGCAAGGGTGTATCTAAGTTAGGGGCTGATTTAAGCACTGACAATTTTATGGCTAAGTCTAATTCTCTCCTTTCATTAAGATTTTTTTTTTTTGAAGAGTAGAATTACAATCACCTAAGAAATCATCTAAAGATTTTTGACTCATTTTCCCCCTCTGGGTCTTTTACTCAGTTCCTCAGCTTATACTCAGCTCTCAGAGGTCTAGAAGCACTACTCAGTATTAACACTGTATATTGAGATCACACACACACCAAAATAAAAGAATAATTACTACAGAATCCTAATATGTGACCAGCAAATTTAAACAATACAGACTACACAACAGTCTGTATTGCTGTGACCAACAAATTCAAACAACGCTATGTGATCAGCAAATTTAAACAATACAGACTGTTCTTTCCAGATAAGAAATTTGCTCAAATAATATTCCTATCATAACTAGCTGAAACAAATTTACCTATCTATGCAAATGGAGTAAAACAGAAGTAGGAGTAGGAAAAGAACTTTATTATTATCAACTTATTAGTGAAATAATTATTTGGTATATCTCATTGGATTTGTTTGTGTAACTTTAATCATAAACTCTTAGAGGAGTTGCTGAATATTCCATTCAGTTTTACTACTGTTAGTATTCAGTTGATATTGTAAGTACAGAGCTGAGCTCTATTAGCTTTGATGAGGCTTACCTAAAACATAATTTTCTATAAGCACCATTACATGACTATGTGCCATCCTGAAGAGTAGCATGAAACAGTCATAGAATTTTCTCTAAAATGTAATTGTTAAATTACTGAAATTTAATAACATTAAATACCCTCAATATATTTCTTTTTTTTTAATATGTGTATGTATGCATTTGATTCTGAAGTGATCAAGATCAATTTCATATGTTTATATGGATAAACTTTTGGTAAGTCAACAACTGAGAAACTAGCCAATGTTCAACGATGAGCAAATACATTTTTAAGCATTTAGCCAAAGAAAGCAAACTACATGGGGCTCATTGCTTACAAAGGACCCAGTGAAATGAGAAGACATGTTATCATTCCATCTCATGGAGGAGAGGGTCCTTCTGAGGACGGATGAAATGTGGTTCAACCCAAGACACTCTGGGAAGAATCTACTCTCAGGATTTTGAAAACAACAGGATCTACCACAGAGCTTCTTTCTCTGTGGGGTCTGCCATTCCCGGGTGTACTGAAAGACAAGGAGAGGTGTGAGTGAGGACATCTGCCAGACACTGAGGCAGTGGCCTCGAAAGAAACCTTCTTTTAGGCTGGGCACAGTGGCTACACTTGTAATTCCAGCACTTTGGAAGGCCAAGGCAAGCGGATCACGAACTCAAGAGATGGAGATCATCCTGGCCAACATGGTGAAACCCCATCTCTGCTAAAAATACAAAAATTAGCTGGACGTGGTGGTGCATGCCTGTAGTCCCAGCTACTCAGAAGGCTGGGGCAGGAGAATCACTTGAACCCAGAAGGCAGAGGTGCAGTCAGTCGAGATCGTCCACTGCACTCCAGCCTGGGAAGCAGAGTGAGACTCCATCTCAAAATAAAGAAAAAAAAGAAAGAAAGAAAGAAACCTTCTTTTTTTAGGGAATCTATGGTATAATCGGCTGCTTTTGATTGAAAATTACAAAAAACATACCAAAAAAAAAAAAAAAACCCAGCTTACACTGTCAAACTAGGACGAGAACTGATTGCCTCAGCGAATTGAAAGTCCCAAGATAATCAGGCTTTTGACAAGGTTTTTTCAGTGGCTTAAAAAAAAAAAAAAAAAAAAAAAAAAAAAAAAAAAAGATGTGAACTGGACCCAACTGAAACCTCTTTCAATTTCTTTGCCCTGCCTCCTGAATGTAGGTTCCATTTTTGTTGGACTCTCCTCTTGAGGCCCTAAAATCGCTTTTGCATTTTCCTGAGCTACACAGTCCCAGGTTCAAAGTTCAAAAAAGCCTGCTCCATGAAGAATTCAAACAAAAATATCTAGATTTTAAATTTTATGGGACCTTTTGGCTTGAGGTGACACAAATGCCTCAACCAATCACTGTAGCCAAGGGGATGGGACATGTCAATTTCCTTAATGCAGTTACATTCTAATTTAGGAGCTGACAATGGTGTCCATCTCACCTAAACCACATAGCTAAAAAAATGTGGGCTGTTAAGACAAGACCAAAAGGCTAGATTCTGAGGAACCATCTAAGAAACATCTTATTTCATATTACGTTAGTTATAGCAAAAATGTGCTAAGCACTTAGAATATGCCAGAAACTGTGCTAGGTGCTGAGGCTGGAGAAGATTTGGAATGAGAAGTAGGAAATACACAAGATTTAAAGATGAAAATGACAAAGTTGCTCCTCTCAGAGAACTTAATGCTCTGTTTGGGGAGGCAGACATGTCAATAATTTCCTTGGCAAATTGTATAAAGGGAGTTGACAAACATGTCTCTTTTTTTTTTAAACGGAGTTTCACTCTTGTTGCCCAGGCTGGCGTACAGTGGCATGATCTCAGCTCACTGCAACCTCTGCCTTCTGGGTTCAAGTGATTCTCCTGCCTCAGCCTCCCAAGTAGATGGGATTACAGACATGTGCCACCATACCCAGCTAATTTTTGTATTTTTAGGAGAAATGTTTTGCCATGTTGGCCAGGCTGGTCTCAAACTCCTGACCTCAGGTGATCCGCACACCCCAGCCTCCCAAAGTGCTGGGATTACAGGCATGAGCCACCGTGCCCAGCCAAGATGTCTCTTTTATACAGTCACACTGGATGTGACTGAAGGACAATTTAGTAGTGAACCTGATCCCCTTCCTGCTTCATGTCCAAGGTTTCCACATCCTCTGTGTTAAGGTACTTCCACATGGCACATTTTGACAAAGCAGGGAGCTTCCAAAATGTGAAATTGTTGTAAAGAAATGGGAAAGAATCAGACATTCTCAATTATTAAGGGTTTTATGAAACCAGTGATTGCCAAGGATAACAGTACTCATTAATTTAAATCATCTTCTATGTTGTCTTCATAGTTTTCTTTAAATCTAATTTAAACAGCTATCATTCTATCATTCTTTCTCCAGCATTATAACTTGCCTGTCTCCCTCCTGCTGATGGTGTTTTCAAGCCAAGACAAAATGGCATTAACAATGCAATCAAAATGTCTATTTCTTATCATCATTTGACTAGAATGATGAATTAACTGTGAAATATAGCATTTTACCTCAGCATGAGGAAAGATATTAGAACCTATCATCAAGATTCACAGGATTGCTTTTACAATACCAAATCCTGCTTATGTTTTGTAAAGTCTCATTTTCCCTGGTTGAGGCATAACCTAAGTATCCGGTTATCTCGGGAATTGCCAAAATATGCTTATTTTATAATATTCTGTTAAGATTTTAATATATTATATGATACTAAAAGCACAAGCAAAAAAAAAGCAAAATTAGACAAGCAGGATCAAACTAAACTTCTGCACAGCAAAAGAAACAATCAATGAGTGAGAAAGCAACCTAGAGAATGGGAGAAAATTTTTGCAAGCCATATATCGGATAAGGGACTAATATACAAAATATATAAGAAATTCCTATAATTCAATAGCAAAAAAAAAAACTCTACACAATTAAAAATGGACTGGACTAGACATTTCTGAAAAGAAGGCACACAAATTACCATCAGGTATATGAAAAGATGCTCAATATCACTACTATCAGGGAACCACAAATTCATAATAGATGAAACATGGAAACAATCTAAATGTCCACTGATAAATGGATTAAAAAAACAGAATATCCATATAATGAAATATTACTCAGCCATAGAAAAGGAAGGAAATCCTGCCATATATAACATAAATAAACCTGGAGGACATTATGCAAAGTGAAATAAGCCAGTCACAGAAGGCAAACACTATGTGACATCACCTATATTAGGTATCTAAAATAGTCAAACTCAGACAGACAGAGTAGAATGATGTTGCCAGGGGATGACTGGAGGGGGAAATTGGGAGTTGTTGTTCAACAGGCATAAAGTTTCCATTATGCAAGATGAATGAGTGCTAGAGACCTTCATCTGCTATACAACATTGTGCCTATTGTTAGTGGAAGGCCGGCTGCCTTGACGGGAGGCTGGACACAACCTTCCCTGCTCTCCACACGCCCACCTCTGCACTGGGCACCTAGTCCACACCCACTTCTGCACTCCGCACTCAAATCTGCACTCAACACCAGACTCTGCACTCGACACCTAGCCTGCCTTTAGAAAACCCCGCCAAAATTTAAAAGAAACCCTGCCAAACCCTGCCCAATAGCAGCTGGCCCCACTCGGCCTGGACAGCCCACTCACTGGCAGTCCCGCCTACCTACCAATAGTAGCTTGCCCCGACCACGTCCTGTTCCCTCACAACCAATCAAGACACCCTCACTCGTTATAAACAAGCCTCCCCCCCCCCCCACCGCCTTAGGAAGTCAAGCGCGACTTCTCTGGCCCCCCTTCCCTGGACCATAGAACCTCGCCTGGGAGCTGAATAAATTGGAACCTAATTTTTCTTATACTGGCCTCAGTTTCTTCACTTTAAATTCGACAGTAAACCTTACAGTTAGCAATGCTGTTTTGTACACTTAAAGATTTGTTAAGATCGATTCATATTTCATATTAAGTATTTCTACCACAATGTAAAAAGGAATAGAACAAAACAAAGATGGCCAATGAACAACAACAAAGAGCACACAACAAGATTAATTCTACTGTCTTCATACAATAAAATACATCTACTTAAAAGATAAACAAGGCCGGTGCGGTAGCTTATGGCTATAATCCCAGCACTTTGGGAGGCCAAGGCAGGTGGATTGCCTGAGGTCAGGAGTTTGCAACCAGCCTGACCAGGGTAAAACCCTGTCTCTCCTAAAAAAAAAATACAAAAATTAGCCAGGTATGGTGGCATACTTCTATAGTCCTAGCTACTCGAGAGGCTGAGGTGGGAGAATTGCTTGAGCCTGGGAGGTGGGAGGTTGCAGTGAATCGAGATTACAACACTGCACTCTAGCCTGGGCAACAGAGCAAGACCCCATCTCAAAATAAATAAACAAAAACAAAAACATTTTCTGTAAATATCAATTTTGCATTAGCAAATATTTTATTTTTTCTAATCTCTATTTCAGAGAGGGAGAGCTAATATTTTAAGGCAATATATATTTTCAATAATAACAACAAATAGTTGCTTTTCTAGAACATATCATAGAGTATGTGTTATAGAAAACCTGGTAGACGACTCTCCGACATCAGAAGAGACACGAGCTTCCTTACAACTCCCTGATACCACTGTTCAAGATCGAATCAGATCTTAGGTACTGGTAAAGCCATTTTCAACAGGAAAATAGAGGTGGAGTGAAGCCCTGAGAATTAGTAAGTTAAGTGTAGGCATCCTAAAAAATCCTGATAAGGAAGGACAGGAAGGCTAACAGTGACATACAGACCCCAAAAGGTAAGTGCTAACAGGTTATCAGCCTCCAGTATCAGAACAAGCAGAGAATTAGATACCATGGCTGAGGAGGACATGAGGGTGCACAGGAAGGGTGGGAGGTCCTAGATGATGAGGGACCCTCTATGCCATATGGGAGCACCATCAGAGAACAGAATAAGGACTCACATTCTGGTTTTGCAGCCAATCACATATACAATTTTGGCTGGGTGATGCCTGAAGCCAGTAAATCCCTACGAGCACAGTTCTGAGGCTTTGAAATTCATATAAAATGGTCCTGTCCATAAGAAGATTACTGCTCATGGGAAACAAGTAGAAACATAGAAATTAAAATGTACAGTCCTCTCTCATCCTTGTAATGAACTCTGAGACAGATTACAGAGTGACCCCCCCTCTCTCATTTCCCAAATGTTTGTCTGGGTACAGAGTTAGTAGTGATATAACCACTACAGTTTTCTTCTCATCCACAATAGAAAGTACTTAGCTTTTTTTTTTTTTTTTTTTTTTTGAAACGGAGTCTTGCTCTGTCGCCAGGCTGGAGTACAGTGGGGCAATCTGGGATCACTGCAGCCTCAGCTTCCCTGGTTCAAATGATTCCCCTGCCTCAGCCTCCTGAGTAGCTGAGACTACAGGCGCCCACCACCACGCCTGGCTGATTTTTTTGTATTTTAGTAGAGATGGGGTTTCACCATGTTGGCCAGGATGGTCTGGATCTCCTGACCTTGTGATTCGCCCACCTCGGCCTCCCAAAGTTCTGGGATTACAGGCATAAGCCACTACGCCTGGCCAGAATCTCTTTTAAGAAGTATTTGTATTCTCTCCTATTACTTGGGAATTTGCATGTTTAATTTTACTTCATGTATGTGCTTATTTGATGTTTGTTCATTGGTCTGCTTGCCTTTTAAATTCATGTATGCCTCAGTGATGGCTTCAGTTCCTGAAACTGCAGGTTACCAGGGAAAGAGAATCTGCCTAATTCTCCCTAACACTGTGTCATATTTAGATAAGTGTATTTAATAAATATTTTTTTATTACAAGAAAACTTATATACAATATTGTCTCAAAATTGATTTTTGTTTGGGGGGTGTGTGTGTGTGATGTTTGTGATGTCCCTAGGGGGAGTTCTACTACTCACCTTTCTTTGAAATTTACTTTTTTTTTTTTTTTGAGACAGTCTCACTCTATCACCCAAGCTGGAGTGCAGTGATGCAATCTTGGCTCACTGCAACCTGTGCCTCCTGGGTTCAATTGATTCTCCTCCCTCAGCCTCAGGAGTAGCTGGAATTACAGGCACACACCATATCATGCCTGGCTAATTTTTTGTATTTTCAGTAGAGACAAGGTTTCACCATCCTGGCCAGGCTGGTCCTGAACTCCTGACCTCATGATCCACCCGCCTCAGCCTCCCAAAGTGCTGGGTTACAGGCTTGAGCCACTGCGCCTGGCCTGCAATTCACTTTTTAAGAAAACTTTAATAGTGTTCCAGTGTATGAGGACAAGAAGCAGTAGTCTTTGAAGACTTAAAAAAAAAATAGTAGTCAGGGTTCCCTCACCTCTGGATGTGGCCCTCATCCCAGAACTCCATTGGGTTTCGTTTTCTCTATGTGCAATGCAGATCACATATTCTGTAAGACACAAGCTTCCCCTGAGAATTTAAGATGGCTGCTTTTTACTCAAGCCCCCAACTTCCACATCTCTGCCTGTCAAAACTTATCTCTTTTTTTTAATCCCTTATTTTACAAATGAGGGGATTGAGATCCTTAGAGGTTAAATGGCTTGCTCATGGGGATGCAGCTAATTAGCAGGCTTGCAGACATCATTCATCAACCTTAAAATTGTCCTTTCAGGATGTTGTCAAGTATAACCTATTACCCTTAAGAAAGCTCCTTTGCTAAGAGCTGGGAGTTTCGTCAATACTGTCCACCTTCCTTTATAATTAACTTTTGTTTTATCTCTGTTAATAGAGTCCATAAAATGGAGGACAAGCAGCAGTAGGTATTTTTAACCTATACAGTTTCTGTATGTTATTAAACCAACTTTAAAACAATGTAAATTATTTAAAATAAAAGGCAGCTGGGGTCCAACATAATAAAACCACAACTATTAATTTTATGTTCTTTCCCAAACTTTGTTTTTAATCTATCAATGAATACTTTTTAGAAGGCTGTGATATGGTATTGGTTGGGGGTGTATTCATGTGTATTGTTATTCTATTTTTTGTCATAATATGATCTTGCTCGTTTTCTTTCTTTCTACAATGTTCCTAGTTTTACACTATCTTACGCACAACGCAGAAGAGAGCACATCTGTGCTTTAGTAGAAACACAGCTGTCTTTACAGACAGAAAACCAGACCTGTGTCAAATATCCTCACCAGTGAAAATTTTAGTTCAAACTTACCTTCTGTGAAACAAAACATGCAG
Source organism: Cacajao melanocephalus (assembly GCA_963573385.1). Taxonomy (NCBI): domain Eukaryota; kingdom Metazoa; phylum Chordata; class Mammalia; order Primates; family Pitheciidae; genus Cacajao; species Cacajao melanocephalus. Next base: position 766 of record CAUYLG010023691.1, on the reverse strand, counting down.
GCCAGGTGTGGTGGCTCACACCTGTAATCCCAGCAATTTGGGAGGGCAGATCAGTTGAGATCAGGAGTTAGAGACCAGTCTGGCCAACATGGCGGAACCCTGCCTCTACCAAAAATTCAAAAAAAAATTAGCTAGGCATAGTGGCACATGCCTGTAGTCCCAACAACTTGGGAGGCTGAGGCAGGAGAATTGCTTGAATCCTGGAGGTGAAAACTGCAATGAGCTGAGATTGCACCACTGCACTGCAGCCTGGGCAACAAGGTGAGAATCTGCCTCACCAAAAAAGAAAAACATTCAAGTATCAAACGTTCTTTTGACCCAGCATACTCTTGCTTTGCCATGACAGGCTGAGGATAGAATATTTAAAATATGTAAGTATTTTTCTTGAAAACTAGACCTTTCTATTGAACTATAAACTCTGTATGAGGAAATATTTATATTTTTTCCATTTGGAATATAATAGGCCATTATAAATTATAATTGTTGGAAACAGGTTTATCACATCGGGAAGAATCCACACCAAGACGATAGATCACCTAGACTAGTTTACTTTCTGTAGAAAGGGTGCAACTCGCTGGCAGTCTTGCCATGAGAGCACACCTGAACAAAGGACACAGGAACATTTATAACTTGCATAACCTGACACAATTGTCCTACTGCTGTGTTCAGTTTCCATTGGCTGGAACAGGACCTCACATTTTATGCTTGACCCAATTGGCTAAAAACTTGGAAATTTCCTGGATAAGGGGGAATGCATGAACCAGCG
>CAUYLG010023689.1:0-10416 GCA_963573385.1 Cacajao melanocephalus | reverse complement strand
ACATTGCACTTACTCCAAAATTGACCACATAATTGGAAGTAAATCACTCCTCAGCAAATGCAAAAGAACGGAAATCATAACAGTCTCTCAGACCACAGCACAATCAAATTAGAACTCAGGATTAAGAAAAGCACTCAAAACTGCGCAATCACATGGAAACTGAACAACCTGCTCCTGAATGATGAATGGATAAACAATGAAATGAAGGCAGAAATAAAAATGTTCCTTGAAACCAATGAGAACAAAGACACAACGTACCAGAATCTATGCGGCACATCTAAAGCAGTGTCTAAAGGGAAATTTATAGCAGTAAATGCCCACATGAGAAACAAGGAAATATCTAAAATGACACCCTATCATCAAAATTGAAAGAGCTAGAGGAGCAAGATGAAAAATACTCAAAAGCAAGCAGAAGATAAGAAATAACTAAGATCGGAGCAGAACTGAAGGAGATAGAGACACAAAAAAATCCTTCAAAAACTCAATAAATCCAGGAACTGGTTTTCTGAAAAGATCAACAAAATAGACCACTAGCTAGACTGATAAAAAAGAAAAGGGAGAAGAATTGAATAGATGCAATAAAAAATAATAAAGGGGAGATCACCACTGATTCCTCAGAAATACAAACTACCATGGGAGATTACTATAAACAGCTCTATGCACCTAAACCAGTATATCTGGGAGAAATGGATAAATTCCTGGACATTTGCACACTCCCAAGACTAAGCCAGGAAGAAGTCAAATCCTGAACAGACCAATAACAAGGTCTGAAGTTGAGGCAGCAATTAATAGCCTACCAAACAAAAAAAGCCCGGGTCCAGATGGGTTTACAGCCGAATTCTACCAGACGTACAAAGAGGAGCTGGTACCATTCCTTCTGAACTATTCCAAACAATACAAAAAGAGGGAATACTCCCTAACTCTTTCCATAAGACCAACATCATCCTGATACCAAAACCTGGCAGAGACACAGCTAAAAAAGAAAACTACAGCCCAATATCCATGATGAAGACTTATGCAAAAATCTTCAATAAAATACTGGCAAACTGAATCCAACAGCATATCAAAAAGCTTATCCACCACGATCAAGTAGGCGTCATCCTGGGGATGCAAGGCCGGTTCAACATACGCAAATCTATAAATGTAATCCACCACATAAACAGAAACAAAGATAAAAACCATATGATTTTCTCAACAGATGCAGAGAAGTCCTTTGACAAAATTCAACAGCTCTTTATGCTAAAAACTCTCAATAAATTAGATATCGATGGAACATATCTCAAATAAATAAAAGCTATTTACGACAGACCCACAGCAATATCATACTTAATGAGCAAAAACTTTAGCACATTTTAAAAGCACATTGAAAAAGATTTGTCATTTGATAAAGATTAATGCATTTATTAATAGATGACCAATGGCTGCTAAATTATGAAAAAGTTTGAGATTTCAGTACTACAAACAAGTCCACTGCTATTAAATTTAAAAATCTGAAATACATTCTTCTGAAAGTTGCACTTTAAAAATATTGATTGCAGAATATCAAGCTGAAGGATTCTGTTACATGATAAGTTCTCTAGTTTTGATAAGTTTACAGAGGTCTCCAAAAAATGTAATCAATTTTTAATTCTCTGTTTAAATAGGCAATAGTATCTGTACATATTATGTATGATAATGGTCAAACTTAAATTCACTTACATTGGCCTCTAGAATGTTTGCTATATTTTAAGGAATGTGTGATAATTGATTTGCTTCAAATTCCTTTGCTTAACTGAATACTAAAATTCAACTATAAGCTAGCAAGTAATGAAAGGATTCTAGGGAATAGTAAAAGCAATGTTTAGCCATTACTTTTCATATTATTAAACAGGTTTAATATGGTATTACTTCTAATCTTTCAAGTACCCTGTCAGATAAATCTAATTATTTCCCAGAAGTGACTTGCAACTGAAAGAAAAATGTAGCAAAAAAGCTTATTTATCTATCTAGATATATTTAGTTTGTAAAAAAAAAAAATCCTCTTTATTCTTCTATAAAAGAAGACTCAGGTGAGGAATCAGGTATATTAAAACTTCCTGGAATGGTAAGGGGAATTCCAAAATTTGAGAGAGCCCAGACAATTCTTTTTTTGTTTTTTTTTGGAGACAGCGTCTTGCTTTGTTGCCCAGGCCGGAGTGCAGTCGCTCAATCTTGGCTCACTGCAACCTTCATCTTGTCTTCTGCTTGCTTTTGAGTATTTTTTCATCTTGCTCCTCTAGCTCTTTCAATTTTGACGATAGGGTGTCATTTTAGATATTTCCTTGTTTCTCATGAAGTAGAATAGCTTTGGGTAAACGATCCTTGCTTATTCATTCAGGCTTGTTTGTGATCCACTGCAAACAATTTAATATAGTTCCTAAGGTTAGAGGTAGTTTTTGGAAGATAGTTCCAAGTTTTATACATTTTTGTAACCCTAGAATGAATTAATAAGAAAATATTAGACTGTATAGCCAATCCACTCATTCAATTCAACACATATTTATTGAGAGTTGACTATGTGCCAAATGCTATTTTAGATGTTTGGAATTTATCATTAAATAAGATAATAACTGTCCTTGAAGAGATTTCATCCTGAAGGGAACCTGACATATTCAAGCAGTGAAGCCAATGTGGCTGAAGGAAAGTGCATATGGGAAAAATGGCAGGACATGAGGTCAGAGGTTAAGGGCCCAGGTCATGGAGTAACTTGTAGGCCATTCAAGACTTTGGCTCTTACTCTGTGTAAAAATAGGAAACTACTGAAGAGTTTTGAGCAGAGCAGTGGCATGATCTTATCTCAGGTTTTTGAAAGAAATGACCTGGTTGCTGGTTGAGAACAGACTACCAAAACTGAGAATAAAGTAGGGATATTAAAAAGTCAAGAAACAACAGATGCCAGTGAGGCTGTAGAAACAAGAACGCTTTTACACTGTTGGTGGGGATGTAAATTAGATAATGTGGCGATTCCTCAAGGATCTAGAACCAGAAATACCATTTCACCCAGCAATCCCATTACTTACATCCAAAGGATTATAAATCATTCTATTATAAAGACACATGCATGCCTATGTTCACTGCAGTACTATTCACAATAGTGAAGACATGGAATCAACCCAAATGTTCATCAATGATGGACTGGAAAGAGAAAATGCAGTACGTATACACCATGGAATATTATGAAGCCATAAAAAGGAATGAGATCATGTCCTTTTTTACTTTATTTCTTCTAAAAAAAAAAAAACAGGATATATATGCACAAAGTGTATACCTTGTTACACAGGTATACATGTGCCATGGTGGTTTGCTGCAACTATTGACCCATCCTCTAAGTTTCCTCCCCTCACCCCCTACCCTCCAATAGGCTGTGGTATGTGTTGTTCCCTTCTCTGTGTCCATGAGTTCTCGATGTCCACCTCCCACTTATAAGTGAGAACATGGTGTTTGGTTTTCTGTTCCTCTGTTTGCTGCTGCTGATGGTTTCCAGCTTCATCCACGTCCCTGCAAAAGACATGATCTCACTCCTTTTTATGGTTGCATAGTATTCCATGGTGTATATGTACCACGTTTCTTTCTTTCTTTCTTTCTTTCTTTCTTTCTTTCTTTCTTTCTTTCTTTCTTTCTTTCTTTCTTTCTTTCTTTCCTTCTTTCTTTCTTTCTTTCCTTCTTTCTTTCTCTTTCTTTCTTTTTCTTTCTTTCTTTCTTTCTTTCTCTTTCTTTTTCTTTCTTTCTTTTTTCTTTCTTTCTTTTTCTTCTTTCTTTTTCTTTTTTTAATTGTACTTTAGGTTCTAGGATACATGTGGAGATCATGCAGGATTGTTGCATAGGTACACACACGGCAATATGGTTTGCTGCTTCCATCCCCCGGTCACCTACATCTGGCATTTCTCCCCATGTTATCCCTCCCCGACCCCCCTACCCCTGCTGTCCCTCCCTTGGCCCCCCCAACAGACCCCAGTGTGTGATGCTCCCCTTCCTGTGTCCATGTGTTCTCATTGTTCATTACCCACTTGTGAGTGAGAACATGCTGTACCACATTTTCTTTATCCAGCCTATCATTGATGGGCATTTGTGTTGGTTCTGTGTCTTTTCTGTTGTAAACAGTGCTGCAATAAGCATATGTCTTTATAGTAGAATGATTTATATTCCTTTCAGTATATACCCAGTAATAGGATTGCTGGGTGAAATGTATTTCTGGTTCTAGATCCTTGAGGAATCACCATACTATCTTCCACAATGGTTGAACTAATTTACATTCCCATCAACAGTGTGAAAGTTTTATTTCTTCATAGCCTCGCCAGCGTCTATTGTTTCCTGACCTTTTAATCATCGTCTTTCTGACTGGCATGAGATGGTATCTCATTGTGGTTTTGATTTGCATTTATCTGATGATCAGTGATGCTGAGCTTTTGGCAGCCAACAAACATATGAGATCATGTCTTTTGCAGGGACATGGATGGAGCTGGAAGCCATTATCCTCAGCAAACTGGCGCAGGAACAGAAAACCAAACACCATGTGTTCTCATTTATAAATGAGAACTAAACAATGAGAACACATGGACACAGGGAGGGGAACAACACACACTTGGGCCTGTCAGGGGTGCAGAGGGAGAGAGAGCATCAGGATTAATAGCTAATGCATGTGGGGCTTACTACCTAAGTGATGGGTTGATAGGTTCAGCAAATCACCATGGCACATGTTTACGTATGTAACAAACCTGAATGTCCTGCACATGTATCTCGGAACTTAAAAATAAAAATCTTAAAAAAGAGAATAAAATAGAGAGGTGAATTAAGAGGCAATTGTAGTAATCCAGGTGAAACAGTTTTAAGAGGTTAAATCAGCAACCTTGGTTCCCCCATCAATTAACCCATCATGCTAACTAGCCCAGACTGATACTACTTCATATTTATACTAAAGACATCTGGTTAAATTAAATAGCACTGCTAATCAATTTTCACCTGGAGATATGTTCAGGTATTTTCTTAGTTCTTACATTTTCTAAACAGGTGGTACACTGAATGGACACCAAATTCAATAACAAATTCCAATAAGAATCATCAGGACTAACATCCAAAAGAAACATTCAAATTAACATCAATCAGTAATAGCAAATAATGACCTACATTATCTTGTAGTGATCTTGACTAAGGAATGATACTCCCATTTCTTTCTTTTATAGAATTCATGATGTACTGCTATCTCTATTGAACTCTTCAGTATATCTCATTCCAAAGAGAATGGTCAGAAAAATATTGTTTCATTTGGGTCATGGCTACATGCTGTACATTCCAGTCTACCCACCCATAGCTTACTCATGACAGAGCCTCTAGATAGAGGCAGGACAATTATATAATCAAAGAAGAAAATATGAAAAGACAGATAAAATATTTGTTTATAAAGAAAATTCAGTCCATTTCTTTATTGGTCAAAGGTAGTATTTTCATTGTTTTTTTCTTTTTGCCGTACTGTATCCTCGTTAGCTGTTTTGTTCTTCAAGAAAGGACCTGTGGTGGTATGGATTGAAAAGTTGACTCTGTCATCATCTTACAAATGAATTCTATCTAAAGTGAAAAGTCACCAACAGATTTGCATTAATGTTGTATTGTTCCATGTAGTATTCTGTCAAAACTCTGTGCCTTCTTGAACAAAGATTTCACCTTTAGTTTTAAGCACATTTCAACCAATCACAGTATCAGACACTTCTACTAGGAGGTTAATAAAAATTGGTAATATGGACAATATTCCCACCATAGACAAGATTTACCATATATTTTTTAGAAGCTTATAGAAGATACCTTGACCCAGTTTTGATCTACTCCATAAATGGGTTTTAGTGGACTTGAAAGTCCCTAAAATTATTCACAAAGTTGTGGATCTGTTAAATGATCCAGTAGCTTTTATCAGAACTTCAAAGTCATCCATAATGGCACTTCCCCTCAAAATTTGTTTTAAAAACCTTAAAAAAGACTGACATAGAAATATGAAAAGATGGTGTTTTTTAAGGGTTATTTATATTTAGGGAGAATCCTCTCCCTAACTTATGGACAACTTATGGACAGTGATTGCTTGCAAAATTTAGTTCTGTTTTGATTTAAATGGACATTTTGCTTTCACATCTTAAATTTCCAGAGAACATATTTTCTTTTACCAGTTATAATGTTGCATAGTAGGATAAACTTTAATTATTTTAACCACATTTATGAGCACCCACTCAACACTGGAGGATATGATGATGCCACAAAGATATAACATCAGGTTCCTGCCTTTGAAAATCCAGTCTATCAGGAGAGATGGAGACATGGCAAATGATCACATACAGTGAATAAACCCAACAAGGGAAATGAATTCAAGGGCGGTTTTGTTCTCAGGATAATTGAATTCTGCCAGAGGTTATTAAGACTGGAAAGGTGAATAAGTTTTTCCAGACACAGGAAGAAATCAAGAGTGTTCTGAGCACAACAAACAATGGGTATGAAAGTGTAAATGTTCAGCTTGGTGGGAACACAGGCTTTGAGAAAGGCTTGGCTGAAGTGAAGTCTGGACTTTATCAGGAGGCAAAGAATCTTGTGCATGTTAGATGATGAGGAAATACTGAAAATGTTAAGACAGGAAAGATATCATCCACATTATTTTAGAAGTTTAACTGTGGTGAACAAGATGAGGACAGATTGAAAATATAATAGGAAGCTGCCAAAAAAGTCAATTTGTTGCATTAATAACATAATACAGTTTTTGCCTCTTTTCTAGAAGTTATCCTAGTTTTCTTTGTCTAACTCTGTCCTTTTAATCTATCAACAATTACTATTGATGCTACCTCTATAATATAGTCTGAATCTATTCATTTTTCTTTATGCCTGTGCTATTTTCTGAGGAAAAGCCCCATTTCTCTTTCTCTTGTTCCCCTGAGATAATTCCAAAGTTATGTCTCTGCTTCTTTTCTTACCCCTCACAATCCATTTACCACATGGCAGCAAGTGGCCTTTTAAAATAAAATAAAAATCAGATCATTCCATTCCCTTATTTAAAACTCCCACGGCTTTCTGCTGTGCTTAGGAGTCACATCCAACCTCTGCCTTGTGGTCTGCCAGACTCTGTGTCATCTGACCCATGTCCATTTATTTCTTCCTCCTATCTTGTTTTCTACCACTCATTCATTCAGTTATGATGCTCCAGCCACACCAGTGTTCTTGTTATTGGACCACTCCAAATTCTTTTCTGGCCTGAAATGCTCTTCTCTTTCATCTCTGGAACTTTCAGGCTCTAGATCAAATGTCACCTTGTCAGAGAAGCCTTCGTGACCACTCAATCTAATGTAGGCTGCCTAACCTCATCACACCATCTTGCTGCAATACATTTTCCTGAGTATTTATTTACATGCTAAATATCTCTACCCTCTTTCCTCCATTGCCTTCCCCACTCCCTTTCACCCATGCAAAATCCATAGCAAGCAGGAAATCTTAATCATTCTCTGTTCTCTCCCTGGCACCAAAACCAATGTCTACACTGTGCTGTCCAATGCAATAGCCACTAGCTACACAGGCTATTTAAATTTTAATTAAAATTAAAAAAAAATTTCATTCTTCAGTTTCACTAGCAACATTTCAAGTGCTCAATAGCCACATGTAGTTACTATATTAGACTGTTAAATATCATTGCAGGAAAGTCTAGCATATAATAGACAATCAGTACATATTTAATAAATAGTTAAATGGGAAATGCAAAGTACTGTCACCTACCTCAACTTGACCTTATTCTAAGTGGCTACTTACTTTGCAAAAAAAACCTAACCAAAACTGTCTATCTTACTTATATAAGAAAAAGAAAGAGACAGAAAGAGAGAGAAAGAAGAACACTCTATAAGATTCTGGCTTAGTTATCTTTAAGATAGGGATGTCCAACTGTTACAGATAGAATGTTTGTGTCCCCTTCACAAAAAAAAAAAAAGTATAAGAAGCCCTAACCCCTAGTGTGATGATATCTGAAGGTAGGCCTTTGGCAGGTAATTAGGTTTAGATGAGATTGTGAAGGTAGGGAACCTCGTGATTTGTGTCCTTACAAGAGGAGGAAGAGAGACCAAAGCCCGTGCTCTCCGTCTGCCATGTGTGTACACAATGAGTAGGCAGCCATCTGCAGGCCAGAAAGAGGGACCTCACCAGGAAGTGAATCTGCCAGCACCTTGATCTTGTATATCCAACCTCCAGAACTGTGAAAAATAAACATCTGTTGCTTCAGCCCACAGTCTATGGCATTTTGTTACGGCAGTGTGAGTTGACTAAGACAACAACACAAAGCTTCTGTCAATATTCATTGCTTTGGCTGGAGGAGCTCCTCCACTGTTGGCTGCACTGAGTGGATTTGGGACCTTTCTCACTGTTAGGGCAGTCAAGGAGAAAGAGAATGATATGGTTTGGCTGCATCCCCACCCAAATCTCTAAATTGTAGTTTCCATAATTCCCACATGTTGTGGGAGGGACCCAGGGGGAAATAACTGAATCATGGGAGTGGTTTCCCCCATACTGTTCTCATGGTAGTGAATAAATCTCTCAAGATCTGATGGTTTTATAAGGGGTTTCCCCAGTGCCGTGGCTCTCATTCCCTCTTGTCTGCCACCATGTAAGACGTGGCTTTCACCTTCCACCATGATTGTGAGGCCTCCCCAGCCATGTGGAACTATAAGTCTTTTAAACCTCTTTTTCTTTATAAATTATCCAGTCTTGGGTATGTCTTTACCAGCAGCATGAGAACAGACTAATACAGAGAGATATACTCTTGGTCACCAGAAAGGAGGAAAAGAGAAGGAGAAATCTCTTTAGTTCCTGAGTAAACAAAGGAGAAATGAGAAAAAAAAAGCAACTAGTTCTCCCTTCTGGAATAATGATCAAGAGTAGGAAAGATTAGAGTAGATGGGCATGTGGCCCAATTCCACCAACTGGAATTGGGACTGTTTCCCCATAAGAACAACGTAAACATTTGGAGTTCTGATAAATTTGTGGCTCAATGAATGAACTTTTGAGAGACAGCTTCCTTAACACCAGAGATTACATAATTTCTATCAGAAAAATGTGTTCTAAGGTCCAGGTTTACCATTACAACAAATATCTGCATATGTGTAGGTATTTCAAGTGTAGGTTAGGGGTTGCCTATACCTGCTACATTTAAACATCTCATATGCTGAGAGTTGTTTTGCATTTTGGTATTAGAAGTTGAACAATGTGTGTGTATGTGTATGGATATTTGTATTTCTTATTCTTTATTTTACTTCTCAAAATATATGTTTGCTTTGACATTAAATGCAATTCCATATCATTAAAAAGTGCTTACTCTCAACTTGAATCCACTAGGCTATCCAAATTTGCTACTCTTGAATTTAATCCAACAATTTCAAACATTGTTGGATTAAATTGCTTACATTGAATGTTTTGGCCACTCCAATCAAGGTTGATGTTGTGGAAAACAGGAAAATATATTTGGCCTGAGAAATCCTAATTCTCTTTCCTCAGCAATGAACTGTACAAGACATTTAAAAACAAATTACCTTGTGGTAGAGAAATAAAGGCTTAGCCTTGCTTTAGGCAGTTTTGTTAAATTCAGATGCCTGGAAGCTGAACATGCTTGGTCATCAACCTGGAAGCCAACTTCAGTTGTGACCTGCCCTTCTCACTCACTCTCTATAACTGATTTTTTAAAAAAATTTGTTAATTGAACATTTTTTGTGTAAACGTATAAAAGATCACTTACCAAACAACCATGTACCCATTATCAAGAATACACTGCCATGAGCATTTTGTCACTTTGCTCCACATATTTTGTTTTTTAAGAAAATAAATGACTACAGGTAAAGATGATGTCTATAATATTCCCCTCTAAAGTCTTATTTCCATTGCCCTTGACGGAGAAGTGTCAATGTCATGCTCACTTTATAAGAGAAATGCTGAAAGGAATCTATCTGTTCTCACAGAGCACGTGTTGAAAGGTGAATTTGGAGCTAAGAGGCTATAAATTGATGACTGGAATGAGAGTTGTAGAACATTCCCTCCATCATCCCCTTTTTGATGCCCTACATGAAATCCTTAGCACCATCTTCCAAGTCATTAAATCTCTCTACAGATCTAATGCCATGCAATAAAAAAGTTTCAGTGCCACTCTTTCTTTTTACTTCCAATATTTCTAATTCCTTTTCCTCTTCTTCTTTCTTTTCTTTCTTATCTTACACTTTTTTATTTTTGCCTATTTTTCTTCATTGCTCTTTCAAATTTTTTTTTTTTGAAAGAAAGGAAAAGAGAGGAAAGAAAGTGAGAGTGAAAGAAAGAAAAAAAAAAGAATGTATGAGAGAAAGAAAGAGGAAGAAAAAGAGGGAGAGAGAACAGGATTCTTGTTCTACTGCCCAGGCTAGAATG
>CAUYLG010023688.1:0-29518 GCA_963573385.1 Cacajao melanocephalus | reverse complement strand
TTGGCGAGCTGCCATTCGTCAGGCTCTCGGCGGGATTTTTGAATTTTGGGCTGAGAGCATGATTTAGTGCTGAGGGTGGGGCTAGGGGTGGAATGCAGGAGTGGGTGTGGGGAGCCTGCATGGAGAAGGCAGGCGCTGAGTGGGACGTCCGGCCTCCTGATAACAGTGTTATCAGGTGCGGAGGGGGTGGGCATTGTCCATCTGGCTCCCAGCAAGGCTATCGGCCTTACACCAATTATCTAATTTAATCTTTACACATTGTATGAATTATATAAAAATACTGCATATAACCCCAAAATATGTATGTGCATATATATATATGAGAATTAAAAAAAAATAAAAATAAATAAAATGTGGAACCTAAATCAAGTAAGAATAAGTTGCAGCATGTTTAACAGACCTAAGAAAGCTGAATCATAAGCGTTTGGTAATAAAAGCTGATAAAAGAGCAAAACTTCAGATATGTAAAGCTAATGAAAACAACTTCTGCAAATAGAGGTAGTGAAGAAGATGGAACTAGCATATTAACAATCTGTTTACAAAATAAATCAATCTCCTATGACTCTGCAATCACTTGGTGGTCAGTTGTAACCTTGGCAAAAACTTAAGCAGCTGGATGAAAATGAAGTTAGCTCCCAGAAGCTTCACCAGGAAGCAGAAGAAGCAGTGGGATCTGGGACCTTAGGATGGAGGCAGGGCTGGCAAGGCCTCCAGAGGGCGGCATCTGCTGTGAGTAAGCCAGACAGCAGCACCTTAGTCCATGTGAAGCTCACCAAGACAGTGAGCCAAGTAGTCTGAATCTAACAGGGCCACAGAATTTAATTCCTTTGTAGTCTTCAATTCAGTTCTAGGGGTCCAAGGACATGTCTAGATTTCCCTAAAGTGACCCCTTTAGTGAAGTGCATCATTTTAACCACTATTTGCCAAATATCGATAAAGACAACCCTCAGAGAAGGTTTGCATCCATCGGTGTTCTTAAACTTTGGAGATGTGAAGCTTAATTGCCTGAGAATTTATGCAAGATAAAATTAGTGTGGGCAACTACTAATTGCAAATTCTGAAAGCAGTCCCTGAAAGCAGCTTCAGGGGCTGTACCCTGCAGAGTCACAGGGGTGGAACTGCCCAAGGCCTTAGGAGTCCAACCTTTGCGTCATTGTTTCCTGGATGTGAGGCATGAAGTCAAAGGAGATTATTTTGGAGCTGTAAATTTTAATGACTGCCCTGATGGGTTTCAGACTTGCATGAGGCTTGTAACTCCTTTATTTTGGCTGATTTCTCCCTTTGGACCAATAGTATTTGGCTAATGCCTGTATTCCATTCCCATATCCTGGAAGTCACTAGTTTTGATTTCACAAGCTCACAGATAGAAGGGACTTGCCTTGTCTCAGATGTGACTTTGGACTGTGGTCTTTTGAGTTAATGCTGAAATGAGTTAAGACTTGGGTGGCTGTCAAGAAGTCATGAATGTATTCTGAAATGTGAGAGAGACATGAGATTTGAGAGAGGTCTGGAACAGAATGATTGGGTTAGATTTGTGTCCCAGCCCAAATCTCATATTGAATTGTAATCTTTGGTGTTGAAGGAGGGGCCTGGTGAGAGGTGATTAGATCATGGGGTGGATATCTCCTTTGCTGTTCTCATGATAGTGAGTGAGTTTTTACAAGATCCAGTTGTTTAAAAATGTGTAGCACCACCCCCTTCACTCTCTTCCTCCTGCTCTGGTCATGTAAGATGCATCATCTTCCTCTTCCCCTTCTGCCATGATTGCAGGTTTCCCAAGACCTCTCCAGAAGCAGAAACATATGTAGCCTGCAGAACCATGAGCTAATTATACCTCCTCTCTTTATAAATTACCAAGTCTCAGGTAGTTCCTTATAGTAATGTGAGAATAGACTAATACAGATTATGTCCATCCCCAGGAGCAATTCTGCAGTAAGTAGCTAATCTGAATCTTATAAAATCTCCTATGCCTTGAAGCTGGCAAGGAAATAATCTATGCATATGAAATAGAAAAAGCAGAATAAGGAGGAGGAGAAGGAGAACGTTAGCAGGAGGAGGCAGAACAGGAGAAAATCCTGGCTTTAAGATTTTCAAAGCTGACTTTCTCTATAAAATATACTAGAAAAATTTAAATTTCACTGTTAAAGCTTGTGTATTGCATGAGATGGACCGTATTCCAGATAACTACACACTCAGTGTAAAAATTAACAAGGAAAAATCCTACTCCCAAAAGGGAAGTAAGAAAAAACACTTTTGTTTATTTTGGTATTGATGAAGAAAAACAACAAACAAAAATCTAACTTAGAATTTGCAAATCAAAACCAGCCACCAGTGAGTTTTAGGCCCAAGTGCACACTGTTGTGTCATCCAGGACCACAGACAGAATATGTAATATAAAATGCTGCCAAATTGATAATATCCTTGGGTGACCGGCAGAAGAAAATGCAAATCTAATTAGAATGGATACAGCTTCAATCCAGGCAGCAAAACATTTCTATAGATGAAAAGCTCAGAGCCAAATATAACAAAACACACAAAGAAATAAAATAAGTAAGGGTAAAATCAGAAGAAACTACAGAGTAAGGCTCATTAATCTTTCTATATTGCCATAATCAGATATAGCACATAAAATAACTGTGCTTAATGTTTAATAATGTAACAGAGAGGCCTGAATATACGTTAAGTGTAAGAAACTATAAAAAATAATCAAGCTTGTTGGAAATGAAACATAAAACCTCTCAAAGTTAAAGAAATAATTAAAGTAAAAACACAATCAATTTGCTAAATAATCAGATTAGACAGAATTTGGAAGCATACTAGTTAACTAAAAGATCAGAAATTATCAAAGCATACAACACAGAGAAGCATAGACATTAAAATCATGAAAGGTTGATTAAGAGTTATGGATGGCAGAACCAGTTGGTATAATATTGAAAGAAAATCAAGTTGGCCAGGCATGGTGGCTCAAGCCTGTAATCCTGGCACTTTGGGAAGCTGAGGCTGGCAGATCACCTGAAGTCAGGAGTTCAAGATGACTCTGGCCAACATGATGAAACCCTGTCTCTACTAAAAATACAAAAAAATTAGGTGGACATGGTGGCACGCCCCTGTAGCCCCAGCTACATAGAAGGCTGAGGCATAGTTTTGTAGATCAGATGTCTAGTATAGGTATTACTGGAATAAAGTCAAGATGACAGCAGGTTGTGTTCCTCTCTGGAGGGTTTAGGATAGAATTTCTTGCCCTGATTATTTTTGTTGTTAGCCAAATTCATGTGAAGCCAGGAGGCAGAGGTTTCAGTGAGCTAAGATTGTGCCACTGCACACCAGCCTGGGTGGCAGAGTGAGACATTGTCTCAGACAAAAAAAAAAAAAAAAGAAGAAGAAAGAAAATCAAGTCCTAATTTAGATTTATCAAAATGAGAACATGGATGACAAAGAGATCTTTAAAAAGCTTACACTATACAGCTGTCCAAGGAATGAGTAGGCAAAAACATAGATTGACAGATAAACAAATGATGCACACACCTATGCCTATCTTTGTTTACTAAAAAAACCACATAATAAAAAATTTTACTTGCAGAAGAGATAGAAAAAAATGGAAGAAACTAGAAGGACTGTAATATTTTCTCTAATACATTTTTAATACAAATTTAGATTTGAAAACATAAATATTATTTTAAAATAAAATTTAAAAATCTAAAATTTAACTGCACATAAACTTTTGATATAGCCACATGTATTAGTTTTCTGTTTCCATTGTAACAAATTATTGGTTTAAAACAGAACAAAATCATTATTTCATAGTTCTGTAGATCAGAAGTCTAGTATGAGTATCACTGGAATAAAGTCAAGATGGCGGCATGTTGTGTTCCTCTCTGAAGGATTTAGGATAGTATTTCTTGCCCTGATTATTTTTGTTGTTAGCCAAATTCAGTTCCTTGCGGTTGTAGGAATAAAGTCTCTGTGTTTTTTGCTGTGTGTACCAGAGGGCTGTTTCCAGCATCTAGAGGTGTCGGATTTTTTGACTCATGGCCCCATTCACCCATCTTCAAGCCAGAGAGGCCCGTTGAGTTCTGCTCATGTCAAATGTTTCTACTCAGTACTCTGCAACCCCTTCTTATTCTAAGAACTCATAGGATTGCATTGGGCCCATGCACATAATCCAGAATATCTCCTAATTTCAAAGTTTTTAAGGTTGGCCGATTATCAACCTTAATTTTAATTGTTACTTTAATTCCCTTCCACAATGTAAGATAATATATTTCCAGGTTATTGGAATTACAATGCAGACATCTTTGAGACTCTGTTATTCTGCCTAATGTTCCACACAAAGAATATTTTATCTTACTATAGAACACTGCATTTTGATTATGTTTACTTGTAGTGAAAACAAATACCAGAAATGAATTTGAAGTTTTATTCTTTCTTTGTATTGTTATTAGTGATATTGCTATTATTTTCAAACAATATTACATATATGCATAATACTATTTATACATATATACATGCTAAATTAATAATATATTTATGTTGTTAGCTACAATTTTTTTTGTAAAACAGAAAACTATAATAATCTAAGCAGTTACATTACAAATACTTTAATGTTATCATTAATTGGAAATAATATAAGCCTTTTTAATATTATAATACAAACATGAATGCACACACAGGCACACATATTCATAAACTGCCAAGTATGTGACAAACTTATAAACTGCCAAGCAATGAAAACTCCAAATAGCAATGATAATCTTATTCTTAAATAGTGATTGCAAAATATTATTATCCATGAAAAAGAAAACAAAAAGGAAACCAGGTTTTTTTGAAAGAAGTTACTGATTCCAAGTCATGTACAGAATGGTGACAGTAAGGAACTTAAGACATTTTGTGACATAAAATAAAGAAGATATTAAAAATATTTTGGTTTTGTCAAAAGAACACAAAAACAATATAAGGGGATCCCACTGAACTTCAAAAAATACTTCTCCAATTGGACTGATTGAAATTTATATATTTATAAAAGTAAGTTATTAATGTTATGAAAGACAGAATAAGAACAAAACCAGAATAAACTGGATACTTATTGATATAATTAGTCTCATTGTTTGAAATAATAATGAAAGAAAATCAAGTTTGTTTGAAAAATAATCGAAATTTCTTACA
Organism: Cacajao melanocephalus; assembly: GCA_963573385.1. Lineage (NCBI taxonomy): Eukaryota > Metazoa > Chordata > Mammalia > Primates > Pitheciidae > Cacajao > Cacajao melanocephalus. The sequence continues at coordinate 24,355 of CAUYLG010023688.1, read as the reverse complement.
TTTTTTGTATCAGTTGTATTTCAGATTAAATATATGACTAGTTCATGAGAGACAATAATCATTACAGATGAATTTTAATTATCAATTTTACAAGTAAATATTTTACTAGAAAATCACTGTTTTTCAACATTTAAATAATTTATTGATTCAAAATAATATTATCCATGGATTAAACATCTATATGTACAATTGTTGAAATTTAATGTAGTCACAAGGCTGTCATTACCTGAACCACTCATTTATTCACAACTAGATATTATATATGCTTTGGGATGTGACATAATATAAAGTTCAAATAGATCATGTACGAACATTCTAAGGTAAAAGAACACAATTAAATCCAATTAAGCCTCTGGAGTTAATATCTTATTTTACCGGGTATACAAAAGCAACAGAACAAGTTAAGTGGCAATACAATAAAGAAACATATGCAGAGAGTGGGACATTCAAAAGGGTGAATGATTGAATTTCTTCAAAAAGTCAATGGCATTATAAAAATACAAGGAGATGGCCAGGCATGGTGGCTCATGCCTGTGATCTCAGCACTTTGGGAGGCCGAGGTGGACAGATCACTTGAGGTCAGGAGTTCCAGGCCTACTAGGCTAAGGTGGCAAAACCCCCTCTCTACTAAAAATACAAAAATTAGCTAGGCATGGTGATGTGCGCTTGTAATTCCAGCTACTCAGGAGGCTGAGGCATGAGAATGGCTTGAACCTGAGAGGCAAGGTTGCAGTGAACCACGATTGTACCACTGTCCTCCAACCAGGGTAACACAGTGAGTCTCTGTCTCAAAACTAATAATAATAATAATAATAATAATACAAGTAGAGGCTGTTTATTTATGAGAGACTTAAAAGATATAACAAGTAAATGAAACATGAATATGAACTATATATTATGAGATATTAATAACATTATTGTTAATGGTATTGTGTTGAAGTAAAAAAAAGAAAAGGATAAATTGCTCAGAAATGCCTACTAAAGTGTAGCAAAATGAAATGACATAAGATCTGGGACTTGATTTATAATAACAGAGAAAAATGATAAGCTTTTGATAAATTTCAAATTTAAATTAGGAGTACGTGGTTTTTAATTCTATTACCTATGTTTATGCATATATTTACAATTTTTATAATTAAAATAAAACATACAAGAATGATATGAACATTCTGTGAGGCAGTTCTTGTGTTGCTATAAAGAAAGACCTGAGACTGGGTGATTCATAAAGAAAAGAGGTTAACTGGATCACAGTTCTGCGGGCTGTACCACGGCACCAAGCATTGGCTGTGCTTCTAGGGAGGACTCAGGAAGCTGACAATTATGGTGGAAGGCAAAGGAAGGAGCTGACATATCACACAGCCACAGCAGGAGAAAAAGAGAAGGAGGAGGAAGATGCCACACACTTTAAATCAGTAGAATGTCCAGATGGCGCAAAACTCACTAATGCAAGGGCAGCACCAAAGGGATGGCACTAAACCATTCATGAGAAATCCACTGTGAGCCAATCACCTCCCACCAGGCCCCACTTCTAACACTGGGGATTAAAACTCAACATGAGATTTAGAGGAAACTAGATCCAAACGATAGCAAACGTATTATTTTAATAGATTTGAGAAGGTTTGTGATAAGTTTCTATAAAAATACAACTTCTCAAATATGACACACAAATAAATAGAAAACCTGCATGTCTTATAACCACCAAATGTACCTGAATTGAAAGTAAGAGTCTTCCAACAGAGAAAACAACAGGCTTAGACCATTTTCCTGGTGAGTTCTATAAAATATTCAAGGAACATATAACTTCAATTTTACACAAAACCTTCCACAGAAGAGAATGAGATAAAATACGATCTTTTTGTTCATGATGCTTTGAAAGCAAACAAAGCAAGAAGAGTATAAAAAATGAAAATCATCTGCCAGTCTCATTTTCAAATATATGGGTAAAAACTGTAAACAAATATTTATAAACAGAATCTGTCTATCCACAAATAATTATATAAACTTCCCCTTAGGCTCTGTATTTTAGGAAAATGGAGCTAAGTTGCTGCCTTACACTACACAGAAAATCAACATTATTTTATTAGAATTAAATGTAGATGGAAAAATAATATTTTAAAATATGTAATGAAACCACTATAATTTTATAATAGTTTGTGGCCAGGCAAGGTGGCTCATGGGTGTGATCCCAACACTTTGGGATGCCAAGGTGTGAATCATTTGAGCTAGTGTGTTCAGGACCTGCATGAGTAACATAGAAAGATCTCATCTCTACAGAAAATTAAAATAAATAAATAAATAAATAAATAAATAAGCTTGGAATGGTGGCATACACCTTGAGAAGGCTAAAGTTGGAGAATTGCTTCAGTTTGGAAGATGGAAGCTAGAACGAGCCATACTTATGCCACATTCCAGTTTGGGTAACAGAGAAAGACTGTCTAAAAGAGAAATTAAAAGAAAGTAAAAAGTAAGTAATTATTTCAAGATTAATTAATATAATATTTAATACTAACCCAGCATATGAACTATCTATTAAACAAACGAAAAGAACAAAAATTATAAAATAAAACACATCTTTCCATCTGCATTTGGAATAAAACCTTCCAGTCATCACACAATAAAAGGAAGATGATGAGAGCACACCTAAACACTTGGAGAAGACACCTTAAATACATAAATGCAATGAATTAAGTTTTTATAATATTTGAAGACAGTTTAAAGCATAAAGTAAAACAATAATTAATGAATGGGTAAAATATCTGAAAAATACATCAAAGGAGACGAAATGCTAAGTATATAAAATGTTCAATTTTACTAATATTCAGGGATATGCAAATTAAATTACCATTTTTTAACTCATCAAGACAATAAAAGCAAATTTCTGATAATATCAAGTATAAAAGGGCATGTGAAACAACTAAAATGCTTATGCAACATTAGCAAATGTGCACATTTTGGGAAACACCTAAAATTATGTAACATTGTGAAATACATTCATATCCTAAAATGTTACTCCAAGACATATGCCTATCAAAACTTGTATATGACACAAAGACACATATAAAAGGATGGTCAGAGTTGCATAATTTTTTATCCTGAAAACCTGTCATATATGTTTCTTAGCATGGAAATGGATGAATAATTTGTGGCACATATAAAATTTATTAGTATATGGCAATCAAAATTAGGTGTCTCGGTGATTTTTCTGATTGGATGATCAAATGGGGACACAAAATCTGTGAACAAATAAAAATAAGAAGTTAGATAATTTGAGAAATCATCTAAGTCAAGACAAGTTATTTTTATTTTATACATATGTATATATATAAAGTTACATCCCTGAACATAGAAGCTGAAGAAAGCCTCATAGTGAAATGGAGAGTTTCTAGAATATGTGTAATATATGAAGTAATTTCATAAGATTGCAGAGGGTTATATATTTGTTAGAACGTCTTTGTCTCAAAAACTTGGCTGCTCTTTGAATACTTATTTCTTAATAGTTCAATTGTCTTCATGTTCAAGTATTGACTTTTTACCAAAAACTAGATTAGTAATGTGTGAAATTATTTTTATTTGTACTTTTTTAAACACAGAGACATGGTCTCCCTCTGTCACCCAGGCTGAGGTGCAGTGGCACGATCATGTTTCCCTGCAACCACTGGTGAACAGTGGACTCGGACTGGCCCTTTCTCCTAGGGCTTGCAGACAGCCCCTTGTGAGACCTTGTGATCCTGTAAGGTAATACTAATAAGCTCATACACACACACACACACACACACACACACACACACACACACACACACATATTATTAGTTCTGTCCCTCTAGGGAACCCTAATACAGATTTATGTACCAGGAGTGCTTCTAGAGGAACAGAATATTAAGGATGGAGTTTTATTGTTGGTTTGTGTTTCTGGAGTTGGCTGCTTAGTATAACTAGACCAAAAAATGCCAAGGACTCTACTTCTAGTAGTATGGAGAATACTGACAGTCCTTGGCATTAACTATTTAGAGAGTTATGCAAAATAAATGCATTTGACACTTCTGATTCACTGCTCATGAGAGACAAGGAGTTTAGTGACTCTGCACATAATGAACATAGAAACATAATGAAGCTGGTTGGTTGCTCCTAAGTTCGGTGGACAAAGTGATGAAAGAAAATAATGAACTCAAGGATTCTGTCTCCCAGCTTCAGAAGCAGATACTGAGCCTCACATGTGCTAAGACTGCCCTGAGTGAGAGTCTTATCTCTTGTAGAGAAACAGCTGAAATTGTGGAAGAACAGACATAAGCTCTTATTACACAAGTGGCTAACCTTGAGTGAAAGGTGCATGCACAGCCTCGCCAGGTGTCTGCTGTTAAAGTGAGAGCACTGATTGAAAAAGAATGTGACCCTGCAACTTGGAATGAGGACCTGTGAGAGGAGCCTGATGAAGCAGGGGACACAGAGTTTGTAAACTTCTGAATCTTTTTTTGCCAGAAGGAGCAGCCTCCCCATCCCAGTAGTGGCAACATTCCTACCCTGACCCATGCTGCCAGGAGCCTTTTCACATTTGTCTGAGGAGATAAATACTGTGTTGCCTGAGGCAACAGTAGTTGTCTCCCCTGAGGCAGTTGCTGTGCAAAATAATATTGATCCTCCTCAGGAGCCACTCGCAACACCCGTTTGCTTCTAGACCTATAACTAGACTAAAGTCCTGGTGGGCCCCTAGAGGTGAGGTTGAGAGTGTGACCCATGAGGAGGAATGCTACATTCGAAAAGAACTGCTTGAGTTCTCTAATTTATATAAAAAGAAATCTGGAGAACGGGCATGGAAATGGATACTAAAGGTATGACATAATGGTGGAAGGAACGTAGAATTTGATCAGGCTGAATTTATTCATTTGGACCCACTAAGTAGGAACTCTGCATTTAGCGTTGCAGATCAGGGAGTTAAAAAAGGTTCTAATAGTTTATTTGCTTGGTTATTTGAAATGTGGATTAAAAGATGGCCCAGCATGAGGGACCTGGAAATGCCTGATATTCCTTGGTTTAATGTAGAGGAAGGGATCCAAAGGCTTACGGAGATTGGGATAGTGGAGTTGATTAGTCATTTTAGACCTACTCATCCCCTCTGGGTGGGTCCAGAAGATATACCCTTGACCAATGCCTTGTGAAATAGATTTGTGAGGGCAGCACCTGAATCTTGGAAGAGCCCTGTAATTGCTCTTCTCTGTATGTCATATCTTATAGTGGGAACCACAGTCAGTCAACTATAAAACTTAAATATAATGAGAATAATTGGATCCCAAGGTGGCAAGGGTCAAGTGGCAGCACTCAGCCATCAATGGCAAGGCAGGTGTAGCTATCGTAATGGACAGCAGAGACAAACCAGTGATTAGAATAATATGACTCATGTAGAGCTCTGGATTGGCTAAGTAATCACAGTGTTCCTAGAAGTGAAGTTGATGGAAAACATACTGAATTTCTACTTAATTTATACAAGGAGAAAACTTCTAGGCCAGATGGACAAAAGAGTAGTTTGAATTATAAAAACAGAATCATCACCCCTCGATCAATTTCCAGAGTTGAGCCATTTTACAGACCCAGAACCCCTTGAATAAAAAGGAGGCCAGGTCCCCTTGAGGAAGGACCCCACTACATTGCCTACAATTTATGCAGTTAATCTTTCTCTCATCCATCCCCAAGGATACCTCTGGCCTTTTACCATGGTAACTATGCACCGGGGAAAGGGAAACAATCAGACCTTTCAGTGACTACTGAACACCGGCTCTGAGATGCCGTTGTGTCTAGGGGACCCAAAATGTCATTGTGGTCCTCCAGTTAAAGTAGGGGTTTATGGAGGTCAGGTAATTAATAGAGTTAAGCTCTATTCTGACTTACAGTGGGTCCGGTTGCTCCCAACTCATCCTGTGGTCATTTCCCCAGTGCCAGAATGCATAATTGGCATAGACATACATAGGAAATGGGAGAACCCCTACATTGGATCCCTGACTGGTAGGGTGATGTTGGTAAAGGCTGAATGGAAGCATTAGAGCTGCCTCTACCTAGAAAAATAGTAAATCAAAAATAATACTACATTTCTTGAGAGATTGTGAAGATTAGTGCCTCCATCAAGGACTTGAAAGATGCAGGGGTGGCGATTCCCCCCATATCCCTTTCAACTCTTCCATTTGACCTGTGCAGAGGACGGATGGATTTTGGAGAATGACAGTGGATTATCATAAGCTTAACCAAGAGATGACTCCAATTGCGGCTGCAGTGCCAGATGTGGTTTCATTTTTTGAACAAATTAACATATCTCCTGGTACCTGGTATGTAGCCTTTGGCTTGAAAATGCTTTTTTCCTCCATTCCTGTCCATAAGGCCCACCAGAAGCAATTTGCTTTCAACTGCCAAGGCCAGCAATATGCTTTTATTGTCCTACCTCAGGGGTATATCAGCTTTCCATCTTTGAGTCATAATCTTATGTGTAGAGACCATGATTGCTTTTTGCTTCCACAACATATCACACTGGTTCATTACATTGATGACATTATGCTAACTAGATCCAGTGGGCAAGAAGTAGCAAACACACTGAGTTTATTGGTTAGACATTTGCATGACAGAGGATGGGAAATAAATCTAACTAAAATTCAGGGACCTTCTACCTCAGTAAAATTTCTAGATGTCCACTGATATGGGGCCTGTCAAAATGTTTCTTCTGAGGTGCAGGATAATTTGCTTCATTTGGCCCCTCCTACACCCAAGAAAGAGGCAGAACTCCTAGTGGGTCTATTTGGTTTTCAGAGGCAACACATTTCTCGTTTGGGTGTGTTACTGTGGCCTATTTATTGAATGACTCAAATGGCTGCCAGTTTTGAGTGGGGTTCAGAACAGAAGAAGGCTCTGCAACAGGTCTAGTCTGCTGTGCAAGCTGCTCTGCCACTTGGGCTGTGTGACCCAGCAGATCCAATGATGCTTGAGGTGTTAGTGGCAGATAGGGATGCTGTTTAGAGCCTTTGGCTGGCTCCCATAGCTGAACCTTAGCAGAGGCCTCTAGGAGTTTTGAGAAAGACCCTGCCATCTTTTGCAGATAACTACTTTCTTTTGGAGAGACAGCTCTTGGCCTGTTACTAGGCTTTGGTGGAAACTGAATGTTTGATGATGGGTCATCAAGTTACCATGTGTCCTGAACTGCCTATCATGAACTGGGCGCTTTCTGACCCATCTAGCCATAAAGTGGGCCGTGCACAGCAGCATTCCATCATCAAATGGAAGTGGTATATACATGATCCGGCTTAAGCAAGTCCTGAAGGCACAAGTAAGATACATAAGGAAGGGCCCATGGTCTCCACTCCTGCCACCCTGACTTCTGTTGCCCAGCCTGCAACTGATGGCCTCATGGAGAGTTCCCTATGATCAGTTGACAGAGAAAGAGAAGACTAGGGCCTGGTTCACTGATGGTTCTGCACGATATGCAGGCACCACCCAAAAGTGGACAGCTGCAGCACTACGGCCCCTTTTTAGAACATCCCTGAAGGACAGTGGTGAAGGGAAATGTCCCAAGTGGGCAGAACTTTGAACAGTGCACCTGGTTGTACACTTTGCATGGAAGGAAAAATAGCCATTTATGCAATTATATACTGATTCATGGGCTGCAGCAAATGGTTTGGCCGGATGGTCAGAGACTTGGAAGAAGCATGATTAGAAAATTGGTGACAAAGAAATTTGGGGAAGAGGTATGTGGATGGACCTCTCTGAGTGGTCAAAAACTGAAGATATTTGTATCCCATGTGAGTGCTCACCAAGGGGTGATCTCCTCAGAGCAGTAGTTTAATAATCAAGTGGATAAGATAACCCATTCTCTGGACACCACTCAGCCTCTTTCCCCAGACTCACCTGTCATTGCCCAATGGACCCAAGAACAAAGTGTACATGGTGGCAGGGATGGCGGTTATCCAAGAGGTCAGCAAAATTGACTTCCACTCACCAACGCTGACCAGGCTATGGCCTCTGCTGAGTGCCCAATTTGCCAGCAGCAGAGACCAATACTGGGCCCTCAATATGGCACCATTTCTTGGGGTGATCAGCCAGCTACCTGGTGGCAGGTTGATTATATTGGAACTCTTCCATCATTGAGAGGACTGAACTTTGTTCTCACTGGAATAAACACTTTCTCTGGATCTGGGTTTGCCTATTCTGTATGCAGTGCTTCTGCCAAGACTACCATCTGTGGACTCGTGGAATGCCTTATACTTCACCATGGTATTCCATACAGCATTGCCTCTGACCAAGGCACTCATGTTATGACTAAAGCAGTGCAGCAGTAGGCTCATGCTCATGGCATTCACTGATCTTACTATGTTCCCCGTCATCCTGAAGCATCTGGATTGATAGAACAGTGGGATGGTCTTCTGAAGTCACAATTACAATGCCAACTAAGTGACAATACTTTGTAGGGCTGGGGCAAAGTTCTCCAGAAGGCCATGAAGGCTCTGAATCAGCATCCAATATCTGGTACTGTTTCTCCTATAGCCAAGATTTATGGGTCCAGGAATCTAGGGGTGGAAATGGAAGTGGCACCACTCACCATCACCCCTAGTGATCCACTAGCAGAATTTCTGCTTCCTGTTCCTGCAACACTACATTCTGCTAAGAGGTCTTCGTTCTAGAGGGAGCTGATACCAGAAGACATAACAATTATTTCATTAAACCGGAAGTTAAGATGCCACCTGGACACTTTGAGCTTCTTTTACATTTAATTCAATAGGCTAAGAAGGGAGTTACAGTGTTGGCTGAGGTTACTGACCCAGACTATCAAGATAAAATCAGTCTACTACTCCATAACGGTGGTAAGGAAGAGCATACATGGAATACAGGAGATCCATTAGTGCGTCCCTTGGTATTACCATGCCCTGTGATTAATGTCAATGGGAAAGTTCAACAGTCCAATCCAGGCAGGACTACAAATGGGCCAGATGCCTCAGGAATGAGGGTTTGGGTCACTCCACCAGAAAAAACAAACAAACAAAAAAAAAACATCGCCTGCTTAGGTGCTTGCTGAAGGCAAACGGGAATACAGAATAGGTAGTAGAAGAAGGTAGTCATCAGTACCAGCTATAACCACATGATCAGCTGCAGAAACAAGGACTGTAACTGTCATGAATATTTCATCCTTCTTTTGTTAAGAAGATGTTTGTGCATGTTTGCACTTGTACTAAGAAAAATCTTAATTTTGTTTCCTTTTCCTTTATCACGTGACATAAGATTTATTGACTTTGTATCAGCATTTAAGTACTGTTAACTCTATGTAACAGTATTTGGGTCAGGGATTGGTGTATTTCTGGTTGTACGAAGAATAGTCATATTACATTAAGTGTAATTATGACCTTATTATTTTCTTTATTTGAAAATTATGTATGATCTCAGGAGATGTGTACAGTTTCAAGTTGACAAGGGGTGGACTTGTGATGGTTAATACTGAGTGTCAACTTGATTGGATTGAAGGATGCAAAGTATTGATCCTGGGTGTCTCTGTGAGGGTATTGCCAAAGGAGATTCACCTTTGGGTCAGTGGACTAGGGAAGACAGACACATCATTAATCTGATGGGCACAATCCAATCAGCTGCCAGTGAATATAAAGCAGACAGACAAATGTGAAAAGGAGAGACTGGCCTAGCCTCCCAGGCTACATCTTTCTCCCATGCTGAATGCTTCCTGCCCTCAAACATTGGACTCCAAGTTATTTAGTTTTAAATCTTGGTCTTGCTCTCCTTGCTCCTCAAGCTTGAAGAAAGACGACTGTGGGACCTTGTGATCATGTAAGTTAATACTTAATAAACTTCCCTTTAAATATATGTGTATATCTACCCTATTAGTTCTGTCCCTCTAGGGAACCCCAACTAATACATTGTTTATACTTTTAAAACCTGTTAATGATCCAAAAATAACTTGTTTATGTGATGTTTAATTAAAATTAATTCATTGAAAAATGCCAATAATATATCTATTCCATTTTAACATATTGGTACTTTTAAATTATGCATTATATTTTCTAAAACATAACAAACAATGGGGGTGACATTGTTTAATATTTTTGAAAATTTCTTTGAATCTGCCTTAATAGAAGACACTTGGATTCTTCTTCTTCCTTTTTTTTTTTTTTTTTTTTTTAGAAAGAGTCTTGCTCTGTCACCCAAGCTGGAGTGCAGTGGTGTGATCATGGTGCACTGCAACCTGTGGTTCCTGGGGTCGAGTGGTTCTACCTCAGCCTCTCGAGTAGCTGGGATTATAGGCATGCACCACCACGCCTGGCTAATTTTTATATTATTATTATTTTTTTTAATAGAGACAGGCTTTTGTCATTTTGACCAGGCTGGTCTTGAATTCCTGACCTCAGATGATCCACCTGCCTCAGCCTCCCAAAGTGCTGCGATTACATGCGTGAGCCACTGCACCCAGCCAATAGTTGGATTCTTATATCTGTTTCTGCATTCTGTTAAGCTATCCCATGCCATGTATCCTCCATAAAATTGAACTGTACACTGCTGAGAGAGTGAAAGGGAAAACAGTGAATAACATTTAACATTATTGTGAAAATAGTTTTGAGGTTGTGGTTATCTCAGAAGCACACAATATATACTGGACTGCCTTGGTTAAAACAAAGGAGCAAATATTAATGTTGAAAGCAATAATCTTGCCAAATTAACATTTGCCTTTCATTATTCCTTCATTTTATATTACTTAGGACTTTATATTCTTCCCAGAAGCCAACACTTTCACCACTAACTCCCAGTCAAGGTAGCCCTTCTCCCACTTACTGAGTTCTCAGTAGTCTTCCAAATAATTTGCTACACTTCTTCTTGTATACATTCTACTTTATTGAGAAATAGATGTCACATGATAGAATATCCCTAGTCTTTTTAACAGTGTCCTGACATCCTTCTCACCTTCTCAATGCCTCAAAAATTTTGATTTAACCATCTTTCCATTTCTTACCTCATTTTGAGTAAAAAATGTGATTTTCTCATTTCTGAGGTCAATCCTTTCAGACTTACCTGAAGTTCTTGTCCTGTATCTATTTTGTTTTCTTCTTCCAGCTTTTTCTCCCTCCTTTACTGTTTTTCAGCCACGTGTATGCTTTCAGTAATATTTTTTGCCACCATATATATTTTAAAAAACAAATAGCAAGCATCTCTTTAGTATCACATTTTTCTTACATCTTGTTTTTTATACATATTTCACAACTTTCAAGTAATATTTCAAAAACCATCAAGATTCCCTACTCATCAGTTAAGGCAACAAATATTTAGTGATTGTCCATTGTGGGTAATTTCCAGTCAGTGGAGATAAATAATCAATAAACTATAATCCTATCATTTATAAATTTGGGGCCTAGTTAAGATAAATAAAATGTTTAAAAAGTTAATTCATATGAGAAATGCAATAATAGAAAAAGCTCAGGAATATATATTGACAACATAGTCTTCCTTCAAACTCCGTATTTGACTTTCCAGGATGAAGTATTATGATTTATCTCTGTTACTATTCTGTTTTTGTGTTTTGCTATTCTGTGTTTTCTCTGCTATCTATTGATTCTGATGCCTTCCTTCAGGCTTCCCTAGAGATTTTTAAAAAATTTCTCTTTAACTTTTGCTGCAAATTGACTTAAATAAATTTGGAATCTTTGCAACTATCAGTTCTCCGGGTAAATAACAATAGTCTCCAGCAATCAGAGTTAAGTGGAAGTCAAAATAACTTTCTCTTACTGTAGTAACCCAGCGAGTTAGAAGGAAACACACCATGCTCTGAGTTGCAAATTAAAAGTCCTTTATTAATTAGCCAGAGACCGAGAGTCACCTTGCATTCAAAATCTCCTAGCCCCGAGGAAGGGGCTTGATTTTCCTTTATACCTTGATTTAGGTAGGGGAGGGGGAGCCTAGCTGAAGTGGAATTTTACAGAAGCAGAGCAGGCAAGTTAGCTAGTAACCAGGCGTGAGGAGGTTCCCAGGATTGTTGGTTGCTAAGGGTATTTCCAAAAAATCACCAAGGGGAGTTCAAAGAGAGTTATTCACAATAGCAGGTGTGCTTGCCAAGCAGGATGCAGTTACATTGGTTATATGGAAGGATAAGCACAGAGTCAGCGTGACGTAAGCACAGTGTCAGTGTGGTCCAATTATGAACCTAAAGGGGCTGTGGGAGGGAAGGGGAAGCTAGGTTGGAGTTTACAGCTAAGATGGAGTCAGTGATGCTAGCCCGGGTAGGTTATTACATTACAACTTTGCTCACTGACAGTAAGTGTAGAGTAACAGAAAGAAATCTTAGATTAAAATCTGCCAAATGTAATGCAAACATTTATTAGAAAAAGGAAGATGGAGGAAACACAAGCACACAACCTGTTCTCTTAGTTAGGGAAGTTCCAGTTCTCAGGCATGTAAAACATGCTACATAAACTCTGAGATGCTTGTGAAAATAAACCTCGGACAGATCAGCCAATCCTATGGTTAACTAAAAAATGTAGACCTTGGATAGTGAAGGAGACAAAGGAGCATAGCTCCAGACTAGATCCTCAGAGTATAGCACTAATTTGAAGGTAGTAGGACAACAGGGTTGCAAAAATGTATAATAACATATTCACATTTACATGCATTGAATTCCATCCTTTATTTAAATATTAAAATAGGTCTACAATTCTTTATGCTAATTAATGACTCTTCCGTGGAATCTTTGAAATATTTCAATTATTTACATAGCTATTTCTAGAGTGTAGATTGCTATTTATATTGTTTAATATAATAAGTAGTTACTCATAGAATGTGGACTGCTGATTAGTCTATTCCAATACTATCTTTTGAATATACTTAATGTTTTTAATGCATATATTTACATCACATCATTTATGATGCCTTATTTGACTGTAAATTATATTCCATACCTTACAGCAATATATTTGTGTATATTTCTAACTTTTAAAAAATTTCAAGATCTCAATGTCTATTGAATTCTGTTTCACTTTCCATGTATATAATGTCAATTAATACTTTAATTATAAGTTAGTAGTCAGAGGCTGTGGAATCAAACTTATTGAACTGAATCCCAGCTCATTTACAAATGTGTGTCTTACCAACATCTTAAACCTCCATCTTTTATAAATTCTCTAATAACAGCTATTTATATTATTATAAAATGTGCCTATTAAATGGTAGTTCTTGTGGACTATATTTTAAACTACATATCCCATATTAATATTGTAACAGTGTGTTAAATTAATGTAAATATAAATAACAGAAGTAATTCAGTCCTGAGATTACTTCCCTATAAATGAGCAAAGAATTTTGTTCTTGGCTAATGTAAAAGACTTATTTAATTATTTATGTATTTATCAGTCTATTTTTAGTTTGAATTAATAGCGACTGAACTACAGTTTAAGAAAGCATAAATAATTTTTGCTTTGAATTTATGTATTCTTAGTTAAAATAGTGTATTTACAGTTAACAAATTACAACAGTTCACAAGAGTGTTAGGAAATGATTATCTTATATGTACCTATATAAAGTAGCCTCTATTTAGAAAGGAGGAAATTTAATGAAAGAGGCTTCACTCTGTTATTTATAAGACCTGGCTTTTCATCTCATTTATAATCTCATGATAACTTTCATAAAGCAATTAACCTCTTTGATCTGTGAAGTAAATATATCAGGTTATAAATAGAAATATTAGGTAGTGATCCAAAACAGCAGCTGATCTATGAAAGCTATATTTCCTCTTCAGATGAAAATCTAGGGCATACAAGAAGAATTAGAATGCGGTATGTTTTGCTCTCCCAAATGTACTTTATGCTATTCATTTTGATATGAATAACAAACCTTTTTGTAGTTTCAAACAATGCCTTGTGGGATATGTTCTATGATGCTCATGTAAAATATATTGCAGATGCTTTATTCCTTTAACATTTGCAAAATTTGGGTTTCATCCTCATGAGTCTTCTGTTTTGTTTAAGGCCGGATAGGGTAAATGTTGGTGCAGTCTTATTAGCATCAAAAAATACCAAGTTGATCACATAGTAATTCAAAAGCAAATACACATGGTCTTGTTATAGAGTTAACTAGATTTTACTCTAATGCTCAATAGATGAAAAACATGTTCTACAATTATGTGTTCAGGTCAGCTTTCTTAACTCTGTTTAATATCATATAATTCTTTAATTTTTTAAATAATCCTTATGTATAATAATTTATTTCACACAATGCCAGTAGCTTACACTTAATTTGGGAGTTCTCTGGTTTCTGCTTTCCAAGTAGCAAACGTCTTATTATTAAAGAGCTTGAAATACTAGTAACTCTTAGCAGCTAGGTATTTTCATTACGTCAATTTTATTACTATCAATCTGATGAAAGGACAAGAATAAAGCAATCTTTTTTATGTCACTATAAATATTAGAACAGCATCCCCTTGATCTTTTGCCTCCTATGAACATGTTTTTTACTTGGCACTAGAAAACACCTCAAATATTTCTAATTCACAGTTGTAATTGTACATGTCACCAAGAAGGAACATTATAACCAAGATAAAAAAATAACTGTATTTAATGCTTTAAAGCCAGTTCTTTCCATTTAAATCTGCAAATAAATCTTGATGGAAGGTAGAAACTTGAGTCTTTTGAGCAGCACTGTTTTTCAAAAAAAAAAAAAAAGGTAAAGAATCACAAAGTCCTATATTTCTTTTTGCATAAAAGCAAAGTTTTTCAAAAATACAAATAAACTTTTATTTTGTGAAAATTTTTACCTTTTCAAAGATTTCTAGCAGAAAACGATAAGACCAGATACATGCCAATAAAAGGAAAATATAGTATACCATACATAGTATACTATACTACACTATGTAATTATAGCAAGATTAGTGTAAATCATGTGCATTTATTATTTTTAGTGTAATCCAATATAGAGATAGAATGTGTTTTATTCATTTATTTACTTATTTTTTTAACATTTATGGTCAAATTGCTTTCCACAATGGCTGAACTAATTTTCATATGCACCAGCGGTGTATAAGTACTCTGTTTTCTTTGCAACCCTGACAGCATCTACTTTCTGACTTTTAAATAACAGCTGTTCTGACTTGTGGGAGATGTTGTCTCTTTTTTTTTTTTTTTAATTTATTTTAGAGACCAGGTTTCATTCTGCTGCCCAGGCAGAAGTGCAGTTAGGCTTGCTGCAGCCTCAAACTCCTGTGCTCACGAAGTCCTGCATTTCTGAATTTGTATACTGGTTCTGTTGATTACTAGCCGCGTAAAGTTCAAATATAGGTTGAGGCAGCCAAGATGGCTGAACAGAAGCAGCTCCACTCTGCGGCTCCCTCCGAGAAGGAAAAAAACAGCGAGGGAAATCTCCGTCCTCAACTGAGGTACCAAAGTTCTGTCACTGGTACTGATTAGGTGGTTGGCGTGACCCACGGAGAGCGAGCGAAAACAGGGTGGAGCAAGGTCCCACTCAGGAACTGCGTGGGGCAGAGAACGTCCTCCCACAGCCAAAGGAGACGGTGAAGGATTGTGCTTCTCCTCCCCGAAAACCAGGCTTTTCCCACAGATTTTTGCAGCTTGTGGATCAGGAGATCCCTTCCTGAACCCATGCTCCCAGAGCCTTGGGTCCCAAGCACAAAACTGTGGAGAATTATAGCGGCTATTCAGGTGGGCAGCCGCTTCCAGCCGGCACTGAGATGCCGGAGTATTTGCATACTCGGTTCTGGGAACTCCTGTGAGGCACGAGATGTGTCTGCTTTCGTGGGGAGGGGCCTGAGCCAGGGAGTCAAGTGGCCTCCTCCCAGGGAGCTCCACAAGCTAAAACCCATTCACATGGAATCCCCGCCTGCAGGGCACCCAGCTAGGAACTGCCTAAGAGGACCGAGTTCTTGAGGGGGAGGGGCGGTGAACATCAATATGGCTGCAGTCAGCTGCTTTCCCTGCCTGTAGTGCCAGCGAGATGGGGAGGTCCAGACCTTGAGCGGATCGCGCAGCACAGCACAGCAGCAGGATCAGGTTGTGGCCAGACTGCTTCTTTAAGTGTACCTGAATCCACTTCTCCTCAATGGGGAGCTTCCTAGTGGAATGTCAGCAGTCTCAGGCAGGGGTTTATGGACAGAACACTGATAACCCTGAGAGGAGCCCCTGGGAGGAGTGGTGGCTGCGGTATTGTTTCACTTTCTACTTGCAGTTTTTACGGTATTTAGTTTATAATAGATAGCTCGTAAATGCAGAGGCAATGGCATATTTAACTGTACACTATGAATATGGGTAAATTCAGTTGTTATCAAAGAAAATTTCAATCTGGAAATTGCATAACAATGGCCTAAAATCTATACCATTTACACGTGCTTCATGTAGAATGAAGAAAATTTGTTGAATTGTCATTATAAAAAAAATTGCTGGAATACAACACCTACATTTTAATGGAGTCTATTAGAATTGTTTACTTAAAATCAGATTGAAGAAACTTACCTTTTCGTTATGATAATGTGCACTTGATTTGACATTGAGCATCTTTTTTTGTTTGTTTTTGAAATAGGGTCTCGCTCTGTTGTCCAGGCTACAATGCAATGATGTGAACACAGCTCACTTCAGTAGACTTGACCTCCTGGACTCAAGATATCCTCCTCCATCAGCCTCCCCAAGTGACCAAGACTACAGGTATGCACCACCATACTTTTTGGTAGAGATGGGGGTCTCATTTTGTTACCTAGATTTCCTGGGCTCAAGCAATCCTCCCACCTCAGCCTCCCAAAGTGCTTGGGTTACAGGTGCTAGCCACCACACCCAGCCAGGCATCTATTCTTTTAAAAATTGGAAATATATATTTCATGAAGTTTCCATAATTTTCTATATACAGGCAAATGCCATCTCATAGACTGTTGTTTTTAGCTGACTTATAAGTTATTTCTTAAAAGTTCCAAAGGTCATATTTAATTGAAATTATTTGTTTAATTTGTTTTATTTATTAATTGAAGTTCAAGCATTTAAGTATATTTTAGTTTACTTATGAAATTTAGGTGTGCTTCTAGTAAAAAAATGAGAATTTATATTTTATAAAGAAAAGTCTTACCTAATAGCTACTTGAATTTATTGACTATATGTTATTGTTGAGTATACTTGATAACTTTCTTGACATAATTCCAAAGCTTAATGGGCATTAAAAGTAATGGTTGAGCTACTAAAAATTCTGTTAGGGTAATTTGGTCTAAAAAGCATTGTATCCAAGTTCATGACTAAATGAACCACAAAATTATTGAGGGCATTTGTGGATTACTGAAATGGAGTAATATTTATAAACGTCTAAAATAATGAGTATGACCTTCAACTACATGGCATCTTGTTTATACCAACCAATAGAAAGCAAAGAAAACAAATAAGGAGCCAGACCTCACAATCTAAACTAAAACCCGATTGGCTAAAAAAAAAAAAAAAAAGAAAAGAAAACAAATAAAACAATACTTTTTTTCTGTTCATCAAGACCTTTAACCTTTTTCTGCTGACTTAAATTTATAATCATATTGACTCTCAGGGTCAGTTAGTTAATTGATTATACACAAGGTACATCTGTCTTTTAATTTGAGGAAAATAAGGTATCACATTTTAAGGGGGTTATGTGTAGTACTCTTAAAGATATAAAGATATAGTATCATAAGCTCAGCATTCTTTGTATACTAATTTATTGTAAAAGTATTTCAGTTTCTGCTATCGTTATTGAACAGTTTCAGTGGTCTTTCTCTTTTTTGAACAAATATGATAAATTAGACACTGTTTAAAAACATCCATCTCTGCCTCAAGACCATAACACATAAATCCTACTTGAGTTTTTAGCCTGCTGGCCTGCCCTATAGACTTACCAGCCCCCTCAATTGTTAGCCAATTGCTTAAAATAAGTTTCTATGTATCTTTGTATCTATGTATCTATCTATGTTTGTATGTATCTATCTATCTAATCTATCTATCTTTGATCTGTCATCCATCCATCTATCTTATTTGTTATGTTACACTAGAGAACCCTCAGTAATAAACTCAGCTAACATGATAACATATTTTTTCAGGTTCTTCAATCTGCTTTATTAGGAAGCCATGTTATTCATATTATTTATTTTAATTAACAAAATTGCTGAAGCCTTGATGCCAGATAGTACAATAACAAATGTTTTCTCTACCATCACCCTTAAAGGTTTTGCATGGTGAATCACATTCCTTATTCATCCTTCCAACATGAAGACACAAATTGATGTGGAAATTTCATTTAAAAACTTCCATGCTTCCTGCACATGACTCCATGAATTTTAAAAGAGAGGATTTACTTTTTTTTATACTTAGTATTTTGTAGTTTGTCCGCTTTTTAAAATCTTGCTCAAGGCCTGTATGTAGAGATACCCTCATATTGAACTATCTTCCCTGAACTTAATATTTATTGGTTTACATTTCAGGACTTTGTTTCTGACATGTGCCCATTTTCTCTGTGAACTGTAATAATAGGAAAAAGATATCCTATCTTTCCCCAGTCCATAGAATACCACCAGATTAGACCTGATATCCCTATAAATTCTAATGGAAAAAACATGACAGAGACACATGACTCACAGCACATTGCTAAATCCATGTGATTTTTCTCAGTGTTCCTCTTAATTGACCTGTCTAAGGAATCTGACATCTCTAAACATTGTTTTCTTTATTACAACTTCCTCATCTTGATATTCATTGGACAGCCAGGCCATGTTGCATTAGATCTTTTAACGCTTCTCTTTTATGCCTCTAAAATACTCACGTACTTTCTTTAATACCATGAAAAATTTATGCATAAACATTGACTAAAATACTGTTTATATCCCACTGTCCCCAGACAAACCTGAAACTGAATTACTTGTCTCCGTCTGTGACTGTCCAATTCTATAACTTGCACAACTATACAGCCCAGTAATGAATACATACTTCTTAACAGTTATTTTGAGGTGATCCAAAGTCACTTAATATTATTGTGTGAAAAATGAATTCATCATCTCTGGTGCCCATCTCTATCCTATTCCAATCTTGCTCTCTGCCATATCTCAGTAAATCCATATGATCTACCCAATATGAAAAGATGGAAATCTAAGAAGTAGAATTGTCTTCATACCAAGTAATCCTCACACCTATTGAATCACACAATCTTTTAAATGTACATCATATAATTATTAATGCTATTTCAATTCCTCTTTGACCACTGTCCTTATTCTAGTCTAAGTGTTGGGGTTCAGGGGTTCAGGGGAGCCCTCAGCTCCCCTGAGAGGCTGTTTCTCCAGGTTCTTGGTCTATCACTCTCTCAAGAATGGGAGAGGAGATCACGGCACAGTGCACTCGTAAACTAAAATACGGGACTCAAAAAGTGTTTGCAGAAAGTGATTTATTTAGGCAGAGAAAGCAAAAAGAGAAGGAGAGAGAAGGAAACAGCTAGCCCTCTCACTGAGTGAGAGAAAAACTGCTCTCACACTGAGTGAGAAGGGTTCCCAGAGGGGAAAAACTAGAGAAGGAAGGCTCCTCTCACACTGAGTGAGAGAATCCAGAAAGATGGAATCCAGGAGAGGAAAGACTGCTTCCACACTGAGTGGAAGGGAAATGAGAGATAGATGGAGTTTAGGAGAGGAAAAGCAGCTTCTATACTGGGTGGAAGGGGGCCGCAGAGGGGGCAAATCCACCTGGATGAGGGAGACAGGGACTTTTAAGCTGGGAGGAATTCCTTCCCTCTCCAAGTCCCTTGGCCAATGGAAAAAGTTCCTTAGAACCTCCGCTGTAGTGGTTGGCTTTTGACCCTTTCCCGTGCCTGTGAAAATTTAAATAAAGACTGTTAAATCTCCTGGATGGAGAAAGATGGGAGGTAGGCATGGTGCTAGGAAGTTCTTGCCCTTCAAACTATACCCCCTTGTGGATCCGGAAAGAGAACACATTCCCTCATAAGTATTTACCATATTATGACTGAAGCCTTACAAATTCCTTGTGTCAATTTCACATTCTGTAGTCACATCTCTCTATCCTGTCTTCTCCTCCACTGCCCATAGTGATCATTCTAACGTGATTATATCAACTCGGAACTTAAAAACATTTGATATAGCTCCTCAGCAACTACAGAAAAACATTTAAACATAAGATAAAATCTCAAGTCAAAAAGTTACATTATCTAAATTCCTCCTCCAGTGGTCTGATTCTTCACTTCTCTCTTTGGTCTTTACACTCAAGTGATGCTATAATTCATGATGTATATTAGTTTTGTACTACTGCTGTAACAAATCACACCAAACTTGGTTTCTTAAAAGAATACACATTTGTTATCTCATAGTTTTATAGATTAGAAGCCCAAGTTGAACGGGTGTTTGCTCTAGGTTTCATAAGGCCAAAATCAAGGTGTCAGCCAGCAGGGTTTTTGTTGAAAGATTCTGCAAAGAATATGCCTTCAAATACACTTAGTTGTTGGAATCCAGTTTCTTGTGGTTTTTATGACTGAGGTCCCCATTTCCTTGCTGGCTGTTAGAGTCTGCCCTTAGTTCCTGGATCCCTGTCATTGTTATGACCTCTCACTGTGTATGAATACCTGCATCTCAGAGTCTGAAATATTGCTTCAAATCCTTTTCACACTTGGAATTTATTTGACTTTTCTTCCTGACGCAACTCTCTGACTTCTGCCAGTTCTCTCATTGGTTTCCAGTTGGAGAAAGTTATCTATTTTTAATGGTGCATGTAATTAGGTGGGGCCAATCTAGACAACAGAAAGTAATCTCCCTCTCCTAAGGTCTTTAACCTTAATTTTAACTTCAAATCCCCTTTCCCTTGTAGTATAACATATTTATAGGTTCCAGGGATGAGGACACGGACTAATATTAGGGAGACCATTATTCAGTCTACAATATTTCTTATTTCTTCATGCTTATATTCATACTCTTGCACCATCCGAGAATATACCTACCTTTTACCTGTCTGGAATACTGCTCTACGTCCCTCATAACAGATTAAAAAGCTGCCCCTTTTGAGGAAACAGGATTGCTTTGATGAAGCTTTTACAATGTCACCCTTTCTCGTTTTATTTTATCTCCCTTATTGTGATTAACATATTTTACTGAACCTGTGCATATCTGTATGTTTACTAGAATATAAAACATGTGAGAGATGATGTATTTTATTTTCTGTATTTATTTATTTTTGCGAGGAGTCTCACTCTGTCACCTAAGCTGCAGTGCAGTGGTGCAGTCAGCTCACTGCAACCTCCTCTGCCTGAGTTCAAGCAATTTTCCTGCCTCAGCCTCCCGAGTAGCTGGGATTACAGACATGTGCCACCATGCCCAGCTAATTTTTGTATTTTTAGTAGAGATGGGGTTTCACCATGTTGGCCAGGCTGGTCTTGAACTCCTGACCTCAGGTGATCCGCCCACCTTGGCCTCCCAAAGTGCTGGAATTACAGAGATGAGACACCACGTCTGGCCTCCATCTTATTTTTATACCACCATAGGCAGTCCATCATAAAAATGTAAAGACTAAATTTAAAAATGATTTATTAATATGAAATCTATACAAACAAATCTTTGTTTCATGACTTTTTATTTTTCTTGTTGAATTAGCATGCATTGTATTACTCAATTACTTCCCTTAATATTCTGTCTCCAAATATAGTTACACTAGGGGGTAGGACTTCAATATATGAATGAGGGGAGCACAATTAAGTTCAAAGCAGTATACATGTGTTAATGTCTGTCTGCATTATTGAAAGAATTTTGTGCTTAAGCTTATAATATTCCAGTGATTCAAAAACGTGAACTTGTAGTGCCACATTATGTGGAGTAGTTTATTGGAAAAAAACTTACAAGCAAAGAACTGGTAGAAACAAGTCATACTCAAAATCTCATTATTCCACAGCTTAGACTAGACACAAATGGTTCTTGTACTCCATGACTAATAATTGTTAGAAAAGGACCCTCTCCCTAATAATGCTCTACATGTTTATAAAGTCGGGGCAGAAATATCTAGGTGACGATATAATTATGGAAGCTCCTGGTTGTGGAAGGCTTAGTAAAGGGGAACTTCTAGAGCCTACTGGCTGGTATCACCTTATTCTTCTGCTGTGCTAACTTGGAACTTCTGTGTAAACTCGGCTACTAGAGGTAGACAGTGAACTTCCAGGACTATCCAAATATATCACTGATCAGCTTTCAAGTTAAAACTTATTTTCTAAAGGCAATATGACATAGTGGGATAACATGATTTAATGGATTTGTTTAAAATTATACTTTAAGTTCTGGGGTAAATGTGCAGAACATGCAGGTTTCTTACATAGGTATACATGTGCCATGATGGTTTGCTGCATCCATCACCCTATCATCTATGTTAGGTATTTCTCCTAATGCTGTCCCTTCTCTTTCCACCCACTGCTATCCCTCCCCTAGGTCCCCAACCCCCAACAGGCCCTGGTATGTGATGTTCCCCTCCCTGATTCCATGTATCCTCATTGTTCAACACCCAGTCATGAGTGAGAACATGCAGTGTTTGGTTTTCCATTCTTGTATCAGTTTGCTGAGAATGATGGTTTCCAGGTTTATCCATATCCCTGCTGATTTAATGATCTTTTAAGTCAGACAGACATTTATAAAAATTACAGATGTGTCATGTGTGAGTTGTAGCTTTTAAATTCTTTTGGGAAAAGGATTTTTAAATTATTTTTTATAATATAGACCATTAATATTGTTGGGTATATGGATTTAAAACATATGTATTATCACAACAGACACAATACCATTTGTATTCAGTGATGATTGACTTTTCAAGCCACTACCGTTCCATTTTAAAATTAACTTTGAGAAATGAACTTCCCATGGTATCCTAAAACCACTGAAAATAAAAGGTTTTATTATTTTATGTATTTCATGATGAATAAAAGTTAACAGAAACCAAGTTTTACTTACTGAGAATTAAGTCAGAGAGAAATGAATGATTCTTTTGTTGTTTATGTCACTTTCTCATTATTTGGAAACTGGATGTACATAGAATTCTTGACATTCCTGTCTTTTTAATGTGCTAGGAAATTATTACTATTTGGCCTTTTTATTTTTTATAATGCAACACTTTTCAAACGTATGACCAATTTATCTGACAGAGGAAAGCAATGGACAAGAAATTAGCTGATAGTTTGAGGAGAGAAAGCTCCTCTAATTTAAAGTGATGATAGGTAATTGTAAGTCTGGAAACTATTATATTAGTTATTATGAAAATTGACAAGAGAATAAGATTTCTGATGTACTCTATATTAGTGTGATAAAGAGGTCTAAAACACAGAATTAGTTTACTAGTTATTTCATCCATTTAAGGAAGAAAACTTCTCTTAGAGGGAACAATTTTTATATGAAAAATTGAATGCAATGATGCTGAGTTTTTAAGAGAGTAAAAATACTAAAAATAATAATATCAACCTTTCCTATAAAGGTCCAGCATATACAGATTTTTGTATTTGAAAATATTTGTAAAAATGGTTGGATAAACTTTACTAGAGGCTAATGTGCCATCAAGGCCAAGATTATTTGATGATCAATACAAAATAAAAGCTATTGTTATGATGGACTGTGATGACTAAAGACCTTCAAGAACTCAAGGCCCTTCAGATGTAATTTTTAAAAGTAGGTAAAAATAAAGCTATAATGGTAATTTGGGAAAATGTACAGAGGTATTCCTTCTCCTTATGTTTTTATCTACCTTATTTTATGACATAAATTTAAAGAACAACATATATTTTATAGTAAATATTTCTAACATTTTATCTTTGAAAAACCTTACAACTTTTAATAGCACTACCAAATCTAGGACTGATGATATGTAGCAAATGTATTTGCAATATACCTTAATATATTTTCTGTATAATAATGTTAGAAAAATGTTATTTCCATATGGCCAGATATTTGATTTAATCTTTTTAATTCACTCAAACTTGAATTTAAAATATTAATTGCATTGTATTAAAATGTTATTTTGACATAGAATTATATGTTCCATATGTAAACAAGTTGCCTTTAAACCAGTTAGCCTTTATCAAAAGCTAAATAAATAATAATGTCTTTCTATAGAAAAATGTTAGGTATACTTTTGTAGTTCATCAGTAAAATAATTGCTTCAAAGTTGAAATGATACATGGCATTTTAAAATCTTACAATGAAATTGAAGAGAATTCAGTTCTCAATTTAAAAAAAAATTTAAGGGAGAGAGATCCAAGATGGCTGATTAACAACAGCTCAGGATTGTAGCTCCCAGTGAAAGCGCAGAGAGCGAGTGGACGCCGCACTTTCAGACGAATTTTTGTTGCCCACAGACTAGGAGATTCCCGGCGGAGGAGCCAC
>CAUYLG010023685.1:0-21963 GCA_963573385.1 Cacajao melanocephalus | reverse complement strand
CCGTGTGGCTCCTCCGCCGGGAATCTCCTAGTCTGTGGGCAACAAAAATTCGTCTGAAAGTGCGGCGTCCACTCGCTCTCTGCGCTTTCACTGGGAGCTACAATCCTGAGCTGTTGTTAATCGGCCATCTTGGATCTCTCTATTTTTTTTTTCTTGCCTAATTGCTCTGGATAGAACTTCCAATACTATATTGATTAGAAATGGTGAAAGAGGGCATCCTTGTCTAGTGCTGGATTTCAAAGGGAATGCTTCCAGTTTTTGCCCATTCAGTATGATATTGGCTGTAGGTTTGTCATAGATAGCTTTTATTGTTTTGAGATATATTCCTTTGATACCTAGTTTATTCAGAGTTTTTAGCATAAAGGGCAGTTCAATTTTGTCAAAGGCCTTCTCTGCATCTATTGAGATAATCATGTGATTTTTGTCTTTGGTTCTGTTTATGTGGTGGATTATGTTTATAGACTTGTATATCTTGAACCAGCCTGAATGCAAGTTATTTAAAACTCTTTAAATCTTTCCAATTTTTCTTTTAGTATTTGTTAGGTAAGATTATAATGACAAATGTAAAGACAGTGTTTCTTGAAATGTTTTAAATTAGCTTTTTAAAAGTCTTTTTAAATTTTTCCCCCTAATCACTTTTCTCCCTTGAAATTTTAATGCCACAAATTTGGGTATATTCATTTACATGTTGTCATTCTTTAGAGATGTATAAAAAATTATGATTACTAAGATTTACTTGATTCCCCAAAACCAATTTTTACTCCCTGTTGAGAATACATGGTATAAAGCTGATTATTTTGCACTACTGACATACAGTTCTCTATTATTCTACTCACAGCACTATGATTTCTAAGATTTTCTGTCTACCTGATGGGAACAGGCATTCTTCTTAGCCCTGAGTCAGTGCCAGCTACTTTTATCTCTAGTCCTTTTCAGTGGTTCCATCCTTGGCTTTGGGTAATTACCTCTCATTCATGCACTGAACTGAGTATTTATGGTGAAGGTGTTCTCTCTCTGTTTTACACTCCCCATTCTTATACTCCACCCTGTGAACTCTAGCTGCTTTGGTTTTCCCTGACTTCTAGATTTATCTCCATAAGTAATCTGTTGGGTTTAATCTAGATTTTCCCTCCCTATTCCTCTTCCTGGAACTGGCAGTCATAAGATTCACCTCATTTGTGTCGTCTTCCTCAGGGAACAGTGTCCTTCATTGCCTAATACCAATGTCCTAAAACCATTGCTTCATATATTTTATGTTTTTGGTTTTCTCTAGATGAGAGCATTAATCTTGTCTCTCACACTACATCTTAGGTTGAAGCAGAAATTTCCCCTTCGGTGGTTTTATTAATTCAAGACAAAGATTGTCAAAAAGGTAAAGACGTGTGTATCTTAATAATTTGAACTAGAAGGTGGGAGGGAAAGAGCATGGTTAAGGCTGTTGTTAGTAAAGAAGAAGCAGTCACTCATTGTTAATTTTTGTTAGTTTCACAGTAGTGTCACAGTTTTCTTCTTTTTCTCTACACTCTGATGTAGTTTTATAATGAACTTGTTTCAATCCACTACATCTATAGAGTACCTCTGGCTCTATAATGATGTTCTGTGAAATAATTTATGTTCAACAGAAAAACATCACAGCTTAGGTATTTGTTATGTGTTAATAAGATTATCTTCTGTCAGCTGTTCCAAGACTACTTTTTAATCTTTCTAATTATCAAGGTAGCTACAATGTTTAAAACTATTTTTTATTTGAAAATTCTATATATACATAGTTTAAGGAGTTATATTGTTCATAAGATTTAATGAAAATCAAAATCCTCTATCTCAATTCTTTTACTTCTTGAATTTCACATTACAAAAGAAATAATATCAAGGATATTAGCTATGTAATTTGGCATTAATGACTTTCTTTATTTGATTTGTAGTCCCTTGGCCCTGCATCTCTACAGAGATCCTCCTCTTATTCTCCAAATGGAGATAAGTTATAACTTCATGGCATACCAAGACTGAATATTATGATGTTGGATTCTGTGACTCATCTTTTGAATATCATTGCTTTATAGGCTTGATCTTCATTTATCATCCAGGGATCTTTTAAACAATCATTCATATTTTAAATAATCATGCTAATTTGTCACATATTTCTGTATAATTTTGAGTAAATACATGACAATTATTTTTGAGTTCCTATACATAATGTCATGCTCATATTTCATATAAAATTCTGTTTGAAATAATTTTTCAATGAATTTGGAAATTACATCTTAATTATATGCTATTACTATTTTTGATTTTAGATCCTTTACATCAGCTTATGATGATATTTCTTTATACCTTTTATTATGAAATTTTGTAATAATTTGCTTAGTGTGGGTCATTTTAGTAGAAGAGAGGGTGGCACAAGGAAGGTTCCTTCAATCTAGAGATCAATGTATTTCAGCATTGTGACAATCTGTTGCATTGTTTCTTTGATAGCTTTAGTGTCTCTTAGCATATCATCTATTATTTCAATGTCTACTTTTCAATTCTTGCATTTGTAGATGTCTCTTTTATTATCTCTATTCTCATAGTTTTTATCTCAATATTATGTTTATATTTTTAAGCTGTTTATGAATTTAAAAAATCTTCCATGGTATTTATATTTTCAGAAACATTTTTCTGTCTCTAACAGTTATTATTTTAAAAAATCATTTTCTTGTTTTATAAAAGCAATAGCTCCTCTTTCTAATAGTATGAATTAAATTTATTTGATGTTTTTGTTTTCTTCTCAATTCATTATATGCTTTATTTTTACTATCAACATAGAGAACTTTCTTTCTTGATAGTCCATTCGAATTTAAAATTTAAACACGTATGAGAAGGGCAGTGTAAGTTCTGTGTACAAAAGTAGATAATCTTAAATCATTGGCTTGATAAACTTATGGGTAAAAGATATATATCCAAATAGAATTAAGATTAAAACCATGAAAAAGTGGAAAAGATGTTTAGCTAAATTTATAGTTAGGTAAATGCAAAATAAAAACATTAGAATTTTTAAAAATTTTCTCCCCTAATATTAGCATCTACATTAGGTGTTTCTCCTTATGCTATCCCTCCCCTAGTTCCCAACCCCCTGACAGGCCCCAGTATGTGATATTCCCCTCCCTGTGTGCATGTGTTCTCATTGTTCAACTACCACTTATGAGAGAATATGAGGTGTTTGGTTTTCTGTTCTCATGTTAGTTTGCTGAGAATGATGATTTCCAGCTTTATCCATGTCCCTGCAAAGGACATGAACTCATCCTTTTTTATGGCTGCATAGTATTCCATGGTGTATATGTGCACATTTTTTTAAATTCAACTATGACTGATGAGCAGGACTGGTTCCAAGTCTTTGCTATTGTGAAAAGTGCTGCAATAAACATGTGTATGCATTTGTCTTTATAGTAGAATGATTTATATTCATTTGGGTATATACCCAGTAATGGGATTGCTGGGTCAAATTATATTTCTGGTTCTAGATACTTGAGAAATTGCTGTGCTGTCTTTTACAGTGGTTCAACTAATGTATACTCTCACCAACAATGTAAAAGATAAAACGTTCCTATTTCTTCACATCCTCTCCATCATCTGTTGTTTCCTGACTTTGTAACGATTGCCATTGTAACTTGTGTGAGATGGTATCTCATTGTGGTTTTGATTTGCATTTCTTTAATGACTAGTGATGATGAGCTTTTTTTCGTATGTTTGTTGGCTGCATAAATGTCTTCTTTTGAGAAGTGTCTGTTCATATCCTTTGCCCACTTTTTGATGGTGTTGTTTGTTTTTTTTCTTGTAAATTTGTTTAAGTTACCTTAGATTCTGGTTATTAGCCCTTTATCAGATGGATAGATTGCATAAATTTTCTCCCATTCTGTGGGTTGACTGTTCACTCTGATGACAGTTTATTTCACTGTGTAAAGGCTCTTTAGTTTGATTAGATCCCATTTGTCAATTTTGGCTTTTGTTGCCGTTGCTTTTGGTGTTTTAGTCATGAAGTCTTTGTCCATGCCTATGTCATGAATGGTATTGCCTAAGTTTTCTTCTAGGGTTTTAATTGTTTTAGGTCTTGCTTGCATTTAAGTCTTTAATCTGTCTTGAGTTAATTTTTGTATAAGGTGTAAGGAAGGGGTCCAGTTTCAGTTTTCTGCATATGGCAAGCCAGTTTTCCCAATACCGTTTATTAAGTAGGGAATCCTTTCCCCATTGCTTTTGTCAGGTTTGTCAAAGATTAGTTGGTTGTGGATGTGTAGTGTTATTTCTGAGACCTCAGTTCTGTTCTAATGATCCATATATCTGTTTTGGTACCAGTACCATGCTGTTTTGGTTACTTTAGCCTTTTAGTATAGTTTGAAGTCAGGTAATGTGATGCCACCAGCTTTGTTCTTTTTACTTAGGATTGGCTTGGCTATGCGGCCCCTTTTTTGGTTCCATATGAAATTTAAAGTAGTTTTTTCCAATTCTGTGAAGAAAGTTGGATGGGGATAACATTGAATCTATACATTACTTTGGACAGTATGGCCATATTCACAATATTGATTCTTCCTATCTATGAGCATGGAATGTTTTTCCATCTGTTTGGGTCCTCTCTTATTTTCCTGAGCAGTAGCTTATAGTTCTCCTTGAAATGTCCTTCACATCCCTTGTTAGTTGTATTCCTAGTTATTTAATTATCTTTGTAGCAATTGTGAATGGGCATTCACTTATGATTTGGCTGTTTGTCTGTTATTAGTGTATAGGAATGCTTTTGATTTATGCACATTGATTTTGTATTCTGAGAGTTTGCTGAAGTGGCTTACCAGCTTAAAGAGATTTTGGGCTGAGATGGTAAAGTTTTCTAAATATACAATCATGTCATCTGCAAACAAAGACAATTTGACTTCCTCTTTTCCTTTTTGAATACCCTTTATTTCTTTCTCTTGCTTGAGTGCCCTGGCCAGAATTTCCAATAGTTTAATTAGATGCCACTTGCTTATTATTATTATTTTTGGCCATTGCTTTATGAGGTCTTTGGCATAAATTATTTCCCAAAGTTGATGTCCAGCACAGTGTTTTTCCTAGGGTCCAAAAATAAATTACTCAGTCTTAGGTGGCATTTCTTTATAGCAATGTGAGAATGAACTAATACGTTGTTCAAGCTGAATTCTAGCAAATGTTTGGTGGTCTGTCTATGGTAAATAAAAAGATAAAACAAATGCCTCCTTGGTTTCACAGAGACCTCATATAAGATTCTGTGAAATTTACATTCTTCTCCTGTAAACATAACCAGATGTTTTTCTAAATCCACTTATTAGAGATGTCCCTTAAGTTCTTCACTTAAGCCGTACTTATTTCCATGTATTACACACAATGCAATATTCAGTGACTGAACATGAAGGCAAGCAAAGAAGTATTTCAAAGTATATCTGTTGTTAATTAATTGCTTTTCATATATATCCAGTAACTGGATTGCAAGGTCAAATGGTAGTTTTGTTTTCAGTTCTTTGAGAAATCTCCAAATTGCTTTCTACTGTGGCCAGACTAATTTACCTTCCCATCAGTGATGTTTAAGTGTTCTCTTTTCTCTGCTGCCTCAACAACATCTGTTATTTTTCAACTTTTTAATAATAGTCATTCTGACTGATGTGAGAAGGTATCTCATTGTGGTTTTGATTTGAATTTCTCTAATGGTCAGGAATGTTGAGCATTCATTCATATGTTTGTTGGCTGCTTGTATATTTTCTTTTGAAAAATGTTCATTATTTTTGCCCACTTTTTAATGCTTTTGTTATTGTTTTTGCTTTATTATTATTTAATGGAATTATTATCTTTTTCCCTTATTATTATTATTTGTTGAGTTGTTTAAGTTCCTTATAGATTCTGGATATTAGACTTTTGTTGGATGCATCACTTGAGAATATTTTCTCATGTTCTGCACGTTTTCTGTTTATTCTTTTGATCTTTTATCTTGCTGCACAGAAGCTTTTTAGTTTAATTAGATCCCACTTGCCTATTATTATTTTTGTTGTAATTGCTTTATGAGGACTTAGGCATAACTTATTTCTCAAGGTTGATGTCCAGAATGGTGTTTCCTAGGTTTTCTTCTGGAATTTTTATAGTTTGAGGTTTTACATTTAAATATTTAATCCATTTCAAGTTAATTTTTGTATATACTGAAAGGTAGGGTGTCTAGTTTGGAGTTAGGTAAAGAGACACCTCTGGCTTTGTCCTTTTTGCTTAGGATTGCTTTGGCTATTTGGTGTTTTTTGTTTGTTTGTTTCATAAGAATTTCAGAATAGTTTTTTATAATTATGTGAAAAATTACCTTGGTAGTTTTATAGGAATGACATTTGAATCTGTAGATTTAAGCACAATTTAATTGAAAAAAGTTTAGTAACAATTTTAGACTCAATATATTAACATGGGATGGAAGTAAAACACAAAGACATGATAGTAGCTTCCAAAATAAATTCCACACAATATCACCTTGCACAGTGAGTAGTGCATGATTGATCATGCACTTAACTGACACAAAATTAAAGCAGAGATGCTGACTGATACAGCTCATTACACGTTCTGCATTGATAATTGTAAGACACATCACAATACTGCAGGGTAAAGCCAATTAATAGCAGTAGGACCTTCTTCTGGGTCATCAGGATTAAGCTTTTTAGAAAAAGAAAATGAGTTGATGGAGAAGGAAGACAGTTGTAACTAGAATGTGAGGGCCCAGTAGAAAACAAATGTTTGAGGCCGTAGGTTCAATCTATAAAGAAACATTCACAACCATAAGGCTACCTTCAAGTGGAGGGGAAACTGACTCTTACTTTTGATAAGAATGCCAAGTTTCTGAAATAGTAAGTAGAATAAAAAATACTGTTGAGGACAGTTTTGGGAAATACAATCTGCTTCTAAAATGTTTTCCCCTCTTCACCTGCCAACAGTATAAATAATTTTTTAATTTTGTTAAATTGACACATAATAATTGTATATATTTATGGGTACATAGTGATGTTGTCATAGAAGTAATATCTAGTGATCAGATCAGGTTAATTAGTATATTCATCACCTCAAACATCATTTCTTTGTGTTGCAAACATTTGATATCCTCCTTCTAGCTATTTGAAACCATATAGCATATTTTTTTTTACTATAATCATCTTACAGTGCTACAGAAAGCTAGAACTTATTCTTCTCATCTGGTTGCAATTTTGTATCCTACAACAATTCTCTCCCAATTTCTCCCTATCCCCAAACCCTTCCTAGCCTCTGGTATCTTCTCTTCTACTTTTGACTACTATGCTTTTTCATAGCATTCACATATGAATGAGAACATGCTGTGTTTAACTTTCTGTCCCTGGCTTATTTCACTTAACATGAACGTCTTCCAGTTATATCCATCTTGCCAGGAATGACAATATTTCATCCTTTATAATGACTGAATACAGTTCTATTGTGTATGTGTACCACATTTTCTTTATCCATTCATCTGTTATTAGACACCTAGGTTGAGTCTATGTCTCAGCTATTGTGAATAGTGATGTAGTAAACCTGGAATGCAAATGTCTCTTTGGTACAGTGATTTCCTTTCCTTTAGATAAATGCCTAGAAAATTACTGGATCATATCATAGTTCTACTTATAGTTTTTTGAGGAAACTCTATATTGTTCTCTGTAGTGTCTATATTAGTTTACATTCCCACCAACAGTGTCTAATAGTTTCCTTTTTGCCACATCCTTGACAATACTTGTTACTATGTTTTCTTTTTTATAATAGCCATCCTAATTGGAAGGAGATAATATCTCATTGTGGTTTCGTGCATTTCTTTGGTGATTAGTGATGTTGAATATTTTTACATATATTTGTTGATCATTTATATGCCTTCTTTTTGAGAAATGTCTGTTTAAGTCATTTGCTCATTTTAAAATCAGTTATTTGTTTTGTTTTGTTTTTGCTGTTGAGATGTTTGTGTTTCTTGAGTAGTCTGGATAGTAAGACCCTGCCAGATGGATAGTTTGCAAATACTTTCTTAGAAAAAAAACCCACACACACACAAATTTTAACTTCACATGAGAATAAATATAACTAACATGGGCTCTTAAAAATTTTAGCTATTTTTTACATCAAAAACTGTTGGTCATACATAACATTTTTGCTTTATTGGTGATTCTGCTTAGTTACTTTAGAAGTATTTCAACTCTATTAATTTAAGAAAAATAAATCTGTTTGCTCACCTTTATTTCTCAGAATTTATTATGGGATTCAAAAATATCTTCAAGTATTTGTCTTCAGACAGTAAAGTATAAACAACACACCTGTAAAGTTTTGCCTCTGTTAAGTTAGCTTCTTTTTTCTTTTCTTTTTCTGTCTTTTTTTTTTTTTTTTTTTTTTTGAGACAGAGTTTCACTCTTGATCCCCAGGCTGGAGTGCAATGGTGTGGTCTTGGCTCACTGCAATCTCACCTCCCGGGTTCAAGCAATTTTCCTGCCTCAGTCTCCCAAGTAGTTGGGAGTAGAGGTATGCACCACCATGTCCAGCTAATTTTGTATTTTTAGTAGAGGTAGAGTTTCTCCATTTTTGTCAGGCTGGTCTCAAACTCCTGACCTCAGATGATTTGCGTGTCTTGGCCTCCCAAATTGCTGGTATTACAGGCATGAGCCAAGATGCCCAGCCCAGTTAGTTTCATTTTTTACAAGAAGTGTGGTTTCTAGAGATATCTCTCAATATTTTAAAGTTGTGGTTATTGCTACTAAAATTAAATACAACATACTTCAATTATTACTTAAATGTATTTTAGTTCCATGATAAGCCAATGTAAGTTTTCTGAGAGGAGGAAACAAAGGAAAACATCCATTTGTATTTGTTTTTATGGCATATTTGATAACCACTAAGACACTTTTATTTGAATGTGTTTCTGTTTGTTTACTTGGTTGGTCTCCTTTTGTCTGGTTTGGCTTGGTTTGGTTGTTTACGCAAAATAATAGTGTGTTTTTGGTTATCATCATGAATCCTGGCAAAGGATAATATCTAGCTGATTAATATTTTATGAGACAATTACATATAAAATTATTAAGTTTTTGCATTAATACTGATGTGATGAAATCAGATAGAATATATTTACTGAAATAAATTATCAGGTCTTTTGCTTACACTTTATTGTCATTTCATTGTGTCTTGAAATAAGTCAGGAGATCATACCAATAATCAATAAAATCATCATACTCTCTGATTAGATCACATTTTAAATTGAAATTTTATTGTAGTCTGATATAAATCTTATACATCTTACCAAAATGATTCCTATAACACACGACCAATATTTAGATAGTCTAGGTTACAAAATAATATTTACTACCTATTTTACTAAATTTCTATAGGAATATAGATGAGGGTTACTTTTATACCACTTATTAAGTCATGGGATAGGACTAGATGATTTCTGTATATGAAACGTCAGAGGTTACAATATACTGTTGGGAATTTTTATGAGTATGATCTAGCTAAGTTTTTGAATGAAACAATGTTTATGTAACTCCATCTGACTTATTTATGTAAGTTTTTTCTTACTTTGATACCATCAATGGATTCAGTAAGTATAATCAGATAGTGAAGTAAGCAAAACTTAATTTGCACTATTCCCTAGTATACTAAATTATTTTTTTCAATTTCACAAATGGCCTACATTTTAAGACCATTATGATTAAAAAAATTAAAAATATAATGTTCTAATTCACCAGCTTTTATTCCTCTTTTTCAAGCTATTAAACCAAGTGCTTCCAAAGATTTTTAATTAATTATTCTTCATAGTAATTTGAAAACTATATTCATCTCTCTGACTTACATATTTGTGTATGTGTACATATATGTCAGCATGTGCTAATGATTTGACTTATTTAAAGCCACTTTTATGTTAATGTTCTATTTTCCAACAGGACTATGATATCCTTAGTGTTTATTCCTGTTTTAAAATGCCTAATAGACGGTTTTTTACCCCCTCCCAAGAGGTGCTCATGATGTTTGCCACATCTTTATACAGTATAGATTTAAATAGAGTTATGGTTCTGGAAATTTCTACTCATTAACTTGCTTCAAGAGATGCTGCTTGTAGTTGTCATTTGGGTTTCTAGACCAGACAATCTGAGTGTAAACAATCTGTTTTTTTCACAAAAACAGTTTTTGGAAATTAAACTGCAGGCTCTCAATTTTAGTTTTTATGTTACTAGCTCTGTGGCCTTGAGCAAGTTAATTAACCTCCCTAAGCTTCAGTTTCTTTATTTGTAAACCTGGTATAGTAAAATTTACTGCATGGGTATGATGAAAAAATAAAATTAAAATATGACTATAAAGTAAGTAGTAGATATTAAACCTAAGTAGACAAATTGTTTGATCATTTTATTAAATTATTTATTGTTACCGAAGAAAATTTTATTTTCAAAACCGTATTTGGAGATTTTTAAATTAGTATCTAATTAATACTTATTGCAAGCAAAAGAGAAGATTGAAGGCAATTAAATATATTATGGATTGGGGGAACTTCCACTTAATATGAGGTTTATGAGGTTTAAATACTATCATTTAGTTAATGATGAAAATAAGGCTGAATAATGCAAAGGGTAAATAATGCATTCTTAGATCATTCAAATAAGTCTTATAATCAGGTTTTGAGTAGAAACATATGTTTTAACTAAATAATTGAGATAATTTGTGGATGGTCAAGTGTAAACAGGTAGTACATTTGTTTGGGTAAATATAATCAGTGTAGACTTAAAGGAATTACTCTTCATATTTAAAAGCTAGCCTATAAAATATAATATTTAGCATTATTGTTATTGCTTTCCTAGTTCAAAACTCAACTTACTCTTAACAGGATATGCCAGAGTACTTTTTACAAATGAATTGTATTCTTAGGCAAATCAATCAATCAGTCTCTGATGACAATTTTCTAAATGCTTGGTGTCTTAATCTTCCTATTTCCAGTTTGAAGTGCAATTGTGCCTTGTAACACTGAAGAATTAAATGAAAGGCTTTATAGTTTTTAGAAATCAGAATGTGAATTTGCCTCAAGCTTGATCTATTTATTTATGTTCTGAGAAATTCAACGTATTAACAGATGGATATTATCTAGCCAGCATTTTGTGGTGCTCTAACATGCAATATACATAACAAATTGCCAGGGAGGCTTTTATATGTTTATGAGTTTTAATTGCTGTGTACTTCAAACATTTCTTACATTGTGCCATCTGGTGCATAGAAACTTTAATGAATTTTTAAACTTAATGGGATATGCTCTGCATTAGGCATGCCTCAAAATTTGTTGCTAACCACTGGTAAATGACAGATTTATAATCACAAACCTCACAAAATTACAGTGCATTACTTTGTGTCATTAAGGCACTAATACATTGTTAAGTGGCAGTAAAAGTTGCTCTAACAATTGTCTGAATGGAAATAATTGATCAATACAGTAGTTATCCATGCTGTTTTAAGTAATAGCATCTGTAATATCATAACTTTTTTTCTTTGAATGTGGTTTTATAGAATTATTTGATATTATATAGAATATTTTACTTGAATTTTAAACAAATTTTGTAGGTATTGGAAAAAAAAGTCTGATGTTTTCAAATGTTATTTTATTAAAAAGTTTCTGCTTTATCATCAAAGAAATTTCTTTTTATTAGACTTCCATTTCTATTGTAATTTTTTTTTAAGTAGATTGCATCTGATATTAATATAAAATAACCAGGCGCTAGAACATGTATTTAAGAAGAGTATAATCTACTATGCTCTTCTCCCTTAATAATCTTGGTCTATGTTTTGAGGATTTTTCTTTCTATGAATGTACCAAAGAATAGATTTCTTCAGTTATGTCAAAAGTTAAAATGCAAAGAATCAATCAAGAATGCAAGCAGTAAACAAAAATCCATTTAATAGTATGAAAACCAGGAGAAAATAGTTGAACAATCTGTTGGACAAATTGGAGAAAATTTCTTTTACAAAGAACATGTACATAAAAACAAAACGTATTATCATAGATAGGTTTAAAAATCAGAAATAAGTGCTTATAAAGTATAAAAAAGCCATGATAAAATTAACTTTAAACACCTAGTTGAGAATTTGTTAAATCATCATTATCATAATGATCATCTTTCTATTGTCTATGAAAGTAGCTTATGTGAAAAATTACTAAAATATCTATGATTATTTCAACATAATGTGCAACATTTTGTTGGTTAGGCATGCTTAGGAGATGCAACATTTTAGCTTTCAGCTGTGTCATGTAAATGTGTGTATTAGAAGCATAGGTATTTACTGCTTAACTTATTGCTTTGCTATGTTAATTTGAAAACTTGGAGGACCTCAAATAGCTTAAGTAATTACTCTAAATATTTGATGCAAATCAAACAGATTAAAAAGTTACAAATCACTTTTCTATGAATTCTTACTTCTGCCCCCAACAACATCCCTCCTGGTATTAGAAATGATTTTGGAAGTCAAGGGCATCACTCCTTTCAGAAGGTGGTGGGTGGGAAACAGCCATGGCAGATGCCAATATTCTTGCCTGGTTTGTTGTTCTTAGAACTACCTGCAAATGCAACACATCTTCCAGCCAGGATAAATAGTTTTGTGAGAGAAGGAAAAACTATGTCATCAGAAAGAATTTAAGATCAGGATGCACAGGAACAAAAAAAAAAAAAAAAAACTTTGGAATTAAGTAGGGGTCAGAGAATATGAAAATGTGGAAAAAAGGAGGCAATGGAATGAAAGCACTCCTTATTCCGCCTCTCCTAAAGCCACATTTTATTAGAAGTAATGGTGCTCTACTGTTGTCTTACCAACACATTTACTGCCTCCTCTCAGCTCCTTATGGGCTATTTACAACTGTGTGTTTTCCGCTTTTTGCAACCTCAGCTGATTCAAGTTACTTCTAAGATTGCCGGCAGCAGAGAGATTATACAGGTTATTTTCTCTACCTCTTCTCCCAATGTGCTTATTATTTGCTCAGTATAAAATACTTACATACTTAATTGTTTTCTAATTGTTTCATGTGCTATTAGACTGATTTTTCTCAATAAGACCTTAGGACCCATGAGGAAGGAGTGCTGTTATTTTTTGTTGTTTACCACATTTAGCTCAAAGTACTCTCTTAGCAAATATTGGGATATTGATAACATTTCCATTGACAACCCATGTTTTTCTTAATTTTTTCTGGGTTTCTTTTCTGGACATTTTGTATTTTCTAGTTAGAGAGCTACTTTAAGATGAGAAAAGATAATTCACCTTACCTCAAACTGAAAAGTGATACCTATCTATTAGCATATACAGAAATGTAGCTGAAGATTAAATTAAAAAAAACAAATTAATTTTCTTACAAGTATAACTAATGTGTATCAAAGATGGAATTTTAAAGATAGAATTAGGGAAAAGAATTATTCTTTTTATTTTATTTTATTTTATGCTATTTTTTGAGACAGAGTCTCACTTTGTTACCCAGGCTGAAGTGCAGTGCTGCGATCTCGGCTCACTGCAACCTCTGCCTCCGGGGTTGAAGCAATTCTCCTGCCTCAGCCTCCTGAGTATCTGGGATTACAGGAGTGCACCACTATGCCTGATTAATTTTTGTATTTTTAGTAGAGAGAGGTTTTTACCATGTTGGCCAGGCTGGTTTTGAACTCATGACCTTGGGTTATTTGTCTACCCTGGGCTCCCAAAGTGCTGGGATTCCGGATGTGAGCCACTGTACCAGGCCTAGGAAAGGAATTCTTAACAAAGCAGCAAATCACAGTTTAGCCCTTGCCATTTTTACCTGTTGGGTTTTGGCCAAGTGGAAAGGGATGAGGGAAAGCCCTCCCCAGGAAGTCTCTCTACCTACCAACCATGTGTGGCTGGGTGTGATCTTGCTGTGCTATCACCCACTGGTGTTTAGGGAATTCATCTCCATCCTTTCTGTATTATATTGTGTTTCTCTGCCACACACCTGTATGAGTGAACTTCCATGATGCCTGCAGTGCTTTGTGACATAAGCTCTTATCTCATAGTTCATTATCTCTAGAAAGCTGGCACAGAGGAGATAGGGTCAAAGGATGATCTGAGTGGTTATCTATCTATCCTTCTGCTCTAATCATTGTTTCAGTGATAGTTTTAAGTTTCTTGAGCCCCTCTCCTTTTTTTTTTTTTTTTGATGACTTTATTCTCTAGACATTTCACAAACAAAGTTGAAAGGGCTCATGGATCATAGTCCATTTAGTGTGCAGCCAGCAACCCAAATACTTTTGATCCTTTCTTCTCATTGTCCCCTTAAATAATCTTGCAGAGTTACCCTTGGTGATTGCTTTGATCAGCCTCCAAATATTAGCAGACA
This sequence comes from Cacajao melanocephalus, assembly GCA_963573385.1. Taxonomy (NCBI): domain Eukaryota; kingdom Metazoa; phylum Chordata; class Mammalia; order Primates; family Pitheciidae; genus Cacajao; species Cacajao melanocephalus. Next base: position 7,610 of record CAUYLG010023685.1, on the reverse strand, counting down.
AGTTTGAATTTGTAATACTGGCTTTGAAACCCCTATATAGTAACAATTAAGATACATGCCTCCCTAAATTGCCTTTTGTATGACTGAATTCTCTCTTCCCTAAGTGCCTGTTTGGATTCATTTGAGTTACTGTGTGATGAAAGTGCCTGCTGGTGGGGAGTGAATTCTGTTAAGAGTTGTTGCTAAGGCTATGGAGATATCACTTAGTAAGTGCGGGGAGCTCAGTTTCTTTACAGTTCCACAATGCATATTTTAAAATTCCCAATTGTCCAAGGTTACTACAACTGTCATTCTAATATATATGTGTGTGTGCTTGTATGTCTGTATATACGTAGTTTTCAATGAAACTTCTAACTGATTTAAGCAGATGCACGTCTGTTAAAACAGCACAAAGGCTATTAGCTTAGCTTTACCATCTTGACTACTGCCACATTTATCTCAGCAGAAGACTGCTGGCTCAGATCAAAGGACTGAACAGAGCTTACCCAAATACTTGTATTTCCTTTCCTATTTTTAGATTAAAGGCTTATTGTTGAAGAAATGTAGAGGCGTTTTAGAAATCAACCCACCTGGGCATTTTGGATTTTGTAAGGGTCAACTTAGGAGAATTTGTGTTAATGGAGCTTAAAGGAAAGCTTACAAGAGATAAATGCTGGTAGTAATTCTAGAACTTTGTAACCAAGCTCACTCTGTCTCTAACCTCCTTCCCAGTCTCCTTCCATCACAGGAGTCTGAAATACCCCACAGAGAACTCAACTGGTTAGAACTGGAGGCCCTGGAGCTTGCCTGTCAAGTCAGGATTCTTACAAATGTGGTCACACTCCCTGTGGATGGGAATAGGTATGTTGTACAAAGTAAGGCCCTGCCTTCCAATGCTGTAGTCCGCAGTCATTAGGAAAAAACGACAACAAAAAAATGTTTATTTGTTAGAAATCCACTGTAGCCAGATGTGTATTTTCAAATATTTTGGTAGAATTCAATCACCCTGGGGTTGGCCAAGAGGTAGGAGACCCTAAAGGGGAAAATATCTGGGTCAGATTTCTTAGATCCTATGGATAGAGACAGCTGACAAGGCTCTATGATTTGTGCCTCAAAGCTCCCATTCATCTGTGAGAATGCTTTTGTCTGTTCTCCTATTTCTAGGGCTCAGAAACAGAAAGTGCTTTCATTAAAAAGAATTAGAAATTGTAACATATGTTTAGCACTCTGTAATGTACAACATAGTGTATTACTTCTTGAACTGCTATAAAGAACTACCTGAGACTGGGCAATTTATATAAAAAAAAGTTTAATTGGTTCACTGTTCCATGGGCTGTATAGGAAGCACGGCTGTGGAGGCCTCAGGAAACTTACAATCATGGCGGAAGGTGAAGGGGAAGCCAGCACATCCTACATGGCTGAAGCAGGAAGAAGAGAGAGCAAAGGCAGAAGTGCCACACACTTTTAAACAACCAGATTTTATGAGAACTCTATCATGAGACAAGACTAGGTGAATGGTGCAAAACCATTAGAAACCAGGCCTTTCCTCCGACACTGGGGATCACAATTCGACATGAGATTTGGTTGGGGACACAGAGCCAAACCGTATCAGATAGCTTGTCTTTTTATTTTGACTTTGGCGCATCTTAGAAGAACATATTTTATATAAAATGTGGATGTTCCCTGAAAAATTCTTTTTTTAGGAAAAGAATGCAATAGTAAAGTATATAATAACTCTATAGATTTCTTTGGCATTAGCTTAAATTTCCATTGTATTTTCTATGGGAATAACTAATGTACATTCTACTTTATAATTCTGAAGGCAATAATCAATAAGCTTGATGGTGTAAAACTTATGGTACATGGGTAAAATGGAATATGATTTAGTGTCAAAAAGAAATGAGCTATCCAGCAATGAAGTGACATGGAGAAATATTTCATGTGTATTACTAAGTGAAAGAAGCCAATCTGAAAAGGTTCATATGATTCCAATTGTGTGCCATTCTGGAAAAGGCAAACTCTGTTGACAGCAAAAAAATTAGTGATTGCCAGGAGGAGTTAGGAGAGAGGGGGATGAATCAGTGGAGTACAAAGGATTTTTAGGTCATTGAAACTATTGTGTATGACACTGTAATGTGAATACACACCATTATAAATTTGTCAAAACCCATTGGGAATATACACCACCAATATCCATGATTTACACCACCGGTGTAAATCATGGATATTCAGTGACAATGATGTATTAGTGCTGGTTCATCAGTTGCAACAAATGTACCACTCTGAAGTGCAATGTTGGTAGTGGGCAAGGCTGTGCATGTGTGAGCTCAGGGATCATATGGGAACTTCCTGTAGTTTCCACCTGATTTTGCTGAGAATCTAAAACTACTCTAAAAAATAACGTGTCTTTAAATAACGGTCAATATTTTCTGATTATGTAAGTGACATGCTAATAGTCTAAAATAACTTACAAGCTTAGTGCTTATTTCATTTTTCCATACATATTTTTGAATCATTGATATCATGATGTATATATACAGAATTTATAAAATTTTATATATAATTTAGAAGTCTGTTTTTGCTCTCTTGTCTAAGCAAGCCTACATTATTACAAATTGTAAGTATTCTAATTATGTGATCTCTATAAATAAACTTGATAATGCATAAAGATTCAGAAATATCAATATACTAATAATTTATATAATCCTATCATTGGATATGAGATAATTCTATTATTGGTTGTTATAATAATGCTGTATTAGCATTTTCTGTAAATCCAATTGTTTCATCAGGATACATTACTATAAGTGAAATAAAAAATTGAAAGGCTTTTAACATTGCAAGGCTTTCACTGAATACTCTGAAATACTTTCCAAGAAGTTTAAATAAAACGTTACTATTACTAGGAGCATATGTGAACATTTTTCACATTTTATCGTCTTTACTGAACCTTATTACGTTCAATTACTGATGGGTAATTATCCACCATTCTCGCATTTTTAAAGATATCCCTCTATCTCCTCTTTTTAATCCAGAATAATAAGGATTTAATTAAATAAAGAGGATTGAAAGTTTGTTCAAGGGCTTTTTTCACCGTGCATCTTTAGTGTGATTTCATTAGTAGGTTTTGACATAATTCCTAGTAACATAATTGACCTGATGTGTATCATTGTTTTCAGAGCACAATGTGTAAATAAATGATCAGTCTTTTTTTATTTTTTAAATTTTATGTGAATTTTTACAATAGATCGTTTGAATAATTCTTGATCCCCTTTTTAAGTTTCAGTCTCTCAGATCATATCCTCAGTAGCTGGTGATAACGCCCTATGTTAACGTGGTCTCTTGGGATCTTTAGTGACAAATTACTATTCATAGCAAAAAAAATTGCTCCTGAAGACTTTCAAAAACTTCTAGTGATAATAAGCTTCTCCTTCTAACAAAAACACACTGCATATTTATAACAAGCTACTGGAAACATCAATCATATTATCTTTCAAATCTTGACAAACTCTTAATTCTCCTGGAAAGTTTGTCAAAGGGCATCTTGAAATGCTGTAGGCTCATGAATATTTATTCATACTCCTGTAAATGTGGCACCATCCTCAGGCATCTTGCCCTTAACCTTCACAATGTGATGTATTATGTGAACTATATTATGATATGAATGACCAGGACAACTGATATCAGGCAGTGTGATTGTTGTGACATTTTCATGAGTTCAATATATTAAATTTCATATGCATTACTCTTTCAGGATGATTCTTGCTTTAGCAAAATATACTCTTTACATGCTAGTTTAGTTTAACTTTCTAAAGCCATGTTTGGGCTTAGTTTGCCTGTAATCTTCTGCAGTTATTTTGAAGAATGTGTATTGGTGTAGTTAAGTTATATATGCTTATGTACAATGGGCATGTATATTAGGAGTTGCTACTTTAATATGTGGTTCATTTAATACAATCCTTATTTGTCAAAGACTGACTTTATACCAGCCACTGTTCTAGGTTTCAGAATTAGCAGTATGCAAGCTTGACTCTGGCTGTACTCTCATGAAGATTCTTGTTCTGGGAACAGAATTTGATGACATATGATGTCTACTAAAAGAAGGAAGTACAGAGTGGGATGAAAGCATGTACCAGGGAAAACAAATCTAGTTTGGTGGATGGAAAATATTTTTGGAAAAAGTAGTATTAGCCTAGCTTTGGAAGGAAGCATAGGAGTTAGCCAAAAGATTTGTAGAGGAGAGAGGAAATAATATAATGCAAACCATTAAGCAAGAAAGCATTATATTTAAAAGGAACAAGAAAAAAACAAGACTATAGCTGAAATGTGGACAGTGAATGGTAATCTGAATATGTGGACTCAACCTCTGTTGTATAGGACATATAAACTTTTGAAACATTCTGAACTTTACCTCAAAAATCGTGATCGAGGAGTTTTAAGCAGAAAAGTTGAGTAACAACATGTGTGTTTTTAAATATACAGGCATGTATGCTTAACAATGGAGATACATTCTGAGAAGTGTGTCCTTAGGCCATTTCTTTCTCTTTTTTATCTTTCTCTTTTGAAATTTTACTTTAAGTTCTGGAATACATGTGCAGAACATGCAAGTTTGTTACATAGGTATACATTTGTCATGGTGGTTTGCTGGACTTATCAAATCATCATCTAGGTTTTAAGCCCCACATACATTAGATATTTGTCCTGATGCTATCCCTCCCCTAGCCCCCGACAGGTCCCAGTATGTGATGTTCCCCTCCCAGTGTCCATGTTTTCTCAATGTTCAACTCTAACTTATAAGTGAGAACATGCAGTGTTTGATTTTCTGTTCCTGAGTAAGTTTGCTGAGAATGATGGCTTCCAGCTTCAACCATGTCCCTGCAAAACACATAAACTCATTCTTTTTTGTGGCTGCATAGCATTCCATGGTGTATAATGTGCCACATTTTCTATATCCAGTCTATCACGGATGGGCATTTGAGTTGGTTCCAAGTCTTTTGCTATTGTAAATAGCACTGCAATAAACATACATGTGCATGTGTCTTTATAGTAGAATAGTTTATAAACATTTGGGTATATACCAAGTAATGGCATTGCTGGGTCAAATGGTATTTCTGGTTCTAGATCCTTGAGGAAGTGCCACATTGTCTTCCTAAATGGTTGAAATAATTTACACTCCCACCAACAGTGTAAAAGCATTTCCATTTCTCCAGTGACTCACCAGCATCTGTTGTTTCCTGACTTATTTTAATAATTGTCGTTCTAACTGGAGTGAGATGGTATCTCATTGTGGTTTTAATTTGCACTTCTCTAATGGCCAGTGACGATGAGCTTTTTTTTCTTATGTTTGTTTGCAGCATAATTGTCTTCTTTTGAGAAGTGTCTGGTCATATCCTTCACTCACATTTTGATAGAGTTGTTTGTTTTTTCTTGTAAATTTGTGTAAGTTCCTTGCAGATTCTGGATGTTAGACCTTTGTCAGATGGGTAGATTGTAAAAATTTTCTCCTATTCTGTAGGTTGCCTGTTCACTCGGATGATGGTTTCTTTCGCTGTGCAGAAGCTCTTTAGTTTAATTATTTCATGATATGAACATCATATGTACCATTTCATGATATGAACACACAAATCTAGACAGTGTAGCCTACTATATACCAAAGCTACATGGTATAGCCTATTGCTTCTAGGCTAAAAACCTGTATATCATGTGACTATATTGATACTGTAGGCAATTGTAACACAATGGCAAGTATTTGTATGTCTAAGTCTGTCTAAACATAGAAAAAGTACAGTAAAAATAAGTGTAAAAGATTGAAAAATGGTACACTCATTTAGTGCATTTACCACGAATGGAGCTTGCAAGAATTAACATTTGCTTTGGGTGAGTCAGTGAGTTGGTGGTGAGTGAATGTGAACATCGAAGACGTCACTGAGCATGGCTGTAGACTTTATAAACACTGTACACATAGGCAATAATAAATTTATTTTTAAAATCTTCTTTCTTCAATAAAAAGTAAACATAGCTTACTGTAACATTTTAATTTAAAATTTTTAACTTTTTGACCTTTTTTGCAATAATTAGCTCAAAACAGATACACATAGTATAGCTGTACAAAAAAGTTTCTTTATAAGGTTTTTTCTATTTTAAAAATTTATTATTATTATTTTTAAAGTTCCTTATAAAAAATTATACACAAACGCACACATTAGCTTAGGCCTATATGGGGTCAGGATTACTGATATTACTATCTTCCATCTCCACATTTTATCCCACTAGAAGATCTTAGGGCACAAACACTCATGAAAGATCTACTATCATAACAATGCCTTCTTCTGAAATACCTCCTGAAGAACTTCCCTGAGGCTGTTTTACAGTTAACTTTTTATAAATAAAACATATATAAATGGAAGAAGTTCACTCCGAAACAGTCATAAAAAGTATAGCATCACATATACATAAATCGGTAACATAGTAATTTATGAATATTATCAATTATTATACAGTATGCATAGTTGTGTGTGCTACACCTCTATACAACTGGCAGCACAGTAGGTTTGTTTACACAAGCATCAACACAAACACCTGAGAAAGGTATTGCCCTATGACATTTTGATGGCTACAGCATCACTAGACCGTAGAAATTTTTCAGCTTCATTATAATCTTATGGGAGCACTCTCAACTATGAAGTCTATTATTGATCAAAGCATTGTTGTATGTCACACAACTGTATTCCACTCTGTGCAGCAAAGAAATGGAAGTGAAGGGAAAAAGAAGGGGTTAGTATACAAAAACCTGGTGGAGGTAAAGGTAGCAAGCCAGAGTCACTGTTATAGTGGATTTATTGGCCTAGTATGTAAAGAATGGCAAGTTGAAAAGCAAACTATTTTTTTCTGGAAATACAAACTATTTTTGAGAGATATAAGGATAGAAAATCAACAGTACTTAGTAATTAATCACATTTGGAAGTGAAGAAAAAGTATTTTAATTTGAGTTAGCAGATATGAGGGCAAATGCTAAAATTAGGATTCGAATTTTTGCATGCTGAAGGGCCTGTGAAGTGCTGAAGTGAAGACAGGATTTAGGCAATTGAACAGATATGTCTAAAGTGCAGAAGATGGTGTTGGGTTAGAAATTAAGATTTGGGGGCCATTAGAAAATGTATGATGAAACCATAGGAATAGATGAGAATACCTATAGGAAAGGTTTCCAAGGGGAAAATAAAAATATATTGTAAAACAAAAGTCCAAATTCAAATGTCTGGAAAAGACTGCTCACCTCAGTGTTTTCCTCAGCCTGACTAAATTCGAGACAGACCTCTTCCTGTCTGTAGACCCTGAACCATCCTTTTCCCAGAGCATTTACTTTATAAAACTTTGTAAATTATTTTACTATGACTTTGAGATGTAAATGTTTAAAAATTCGTCTTGCAAGCTTTATAATCCAGGATTCTTTAGCAAGGACCTGGGAGCCATGCTTTTGAAATGCAACCAAGGAAGACAATGTCTCCGTCTCTAAGTTTATGTGTGAGGGTAAAAACCTAAATTTGGAGGAAACTTTGCTCCATAGACCAATGGAACTGAACAAAGGCCTCAGAAGCAGAAGCAACACCATACATCTACAATCATCTGATCTT